>JARKHS020030079.1:0-49433 GCA_030143305.2 Amblyomma americanum
TGGGAACATCGACAAATTCTTTCTGAATAAGTCTTAGTTGTAAAAACAGCGTTTGGTAATCTTCCCATATTCACTGTTCTACTCTTGTCTTCGCTGCTTGCTTGCTTGCTGGAGCGTGGAATGGCACCCGATTTCCCATCATGTGATCCTGTTCCCACATCAAACACCACAACCGCCTACCTCATCCCGTTCCTGCACCCATAGACCAGTGGACCAACGCGGTGGCCAAGTACACCAACGGCACGTACGACGGTGGCGCCAAGATCATGTACCAGGAGGAGCTGCTTGCAGCCCTTGCGGAGTTTCTGGTGTCGCCCTCTGGGGGCTCGGACGGGCTGCGCTGCCTGATCGCCTGGAGCCTGTTCCGGGAGCTGCTGACTTACGTGCAGCCCAGGTCCCTGGTCACCGGCAAGGTGCCACAGTTGGCCTGCTACGACCACGTCCGGGAGGTGATGGAGCTGGCCCTCACCGGCGGCTACCTGAGATCCAGTGCGTGCAGAGGCAGTGCTGCAGCGGTGTCTGCTCGCAACATCTCTCATGTAGACGCTCGAACTCGACGCACTTTTGTACGAAGTCTATGTGAACGTTTTGTCGCGGCCCTGTCGAAACTGTACGTTTGCGGAGCGAAAAAAAAACATGTCTAACATTTTCGGACAAAAATTCCGAAAATTAGAACATTTTAAGACACTCTTATACAAATGTGAAGGTAATTAATGGTCCATTCTTCTGATATACAGCAAAATCTTTGTTTTCAAATGTTTCCATCGCTTGCATCGAACAGCTAAGACTGCCACAGATAACCAATAGGGAACGCTTTTGACGATAGCGAAAACATTGATAGAAAAAAATTCGAGACTGCCGTCGTGTGAACTACAGATATATTGATTGTTATAGTGAAATCTTGCATTATATGAAAAAAACATGACTTCACAGACGGTTTCCCGCTCAAAAATGCTTTCGCCCGGAATTTTCCTCTCTCTCGTTGTGAACCGTTTGGTAAGAGCCTGGAGTATCGGAGTTGGCTACACACTTGAACTTTGGGGTACAAGTCGATGATCCATGCACACAGATGAGCATTGGTCGCGCTCTCTTAGTCTGCAGCTCAGTAAGTACAAGGAGTTTAGCCTTACGAGGCGGGCAAGTTAATGCACCGTGACAGCTGTGCAGAAGAACGATGTCAGCTGCTTGTGTAAGAAGTTATTGAACTTTCGCTTTAGCATGTACTACGACAAAAACGGGTTTAGTGATGAAATTGTTTGAGTTAAGCCCGAAAACGTTGTAACTTTTGAAGAAATGTCGATTTGAGACAGAGAAATGTTACAAGCCTTTCTGGAGCTGAAAACTGGTTATGCCGTGATGTCGAGCCGATGTGATACTACAGACGCTAAGAAGACATCCTCGGTTAAGCTTATCTCGGAAGACGCGCTATTTCATTTATTAAAGCCGTGGACGCTATTTAGAAGAATTAAAACAAAAAGTAATGATGCCGCTGTATCGTGAATTTCAGGTTTAAGATAGCTTCAGCGACATTTTTTTTTCACTGCGTGTCAACAGTAACAGTGGTATGAATGGCACTTGTTGAGTGCCATGCGCATAGAATTTGTCGTATACGTAATGCTACGTTCACCAGCTCTATTGCATAAACAGCTTATATTTAATATACATGCTTAGCTCGGAAAAGATGACAGTGCTTTACAAGTATGAACACACCGACGGGCTTCGTAAAGCAATTCACGCGAAAAGCGTAGAGCTCTTTCGATGCTGTCACGGCCGTCCAATATTTAATTTCGCGCCCGTTAGGCCTGCAGTGAAAAAAAAAATCGGGAGTAACCTTCGCGTTAAGTGGCATGGGTGCCAAGGTCGATAACGTAAAGCCAAAACATTATCGATGCTCGAAATTTGTGTAAAGATTTCAGCCTTACTCAGCGTTCGCTGACCTCCCTTCACCTGCAGGAAATTTTGCCTGTATCAAAACTTTTTCCGCGACGAAACTTTTACTTCGGTACCACACGTATCTCGAAGACGCATATATATTTTTCTAATAACACCGCTTGCAGCATGGGAAACAAAATTCTTTCGTTCCGACAGGGCCAGTTCTAATGTGATGGTCCCTAACAATATATTGTCGCCACGACCAACTTCGGAATGGCACAAATTTTTGGTGCATACTGAGACATAATTTCGGCCGACGCCAAGTATTTTTTTTACCGGCATTAGAAAATAAAAGCAATAAACGCGCCGTAGATTTTCAGCCAAGTCGTGCCGACCTTACACGCACGGTGCAGGGGTGAGCCAACACGCGGTGCGCCAAGCTGCGGCCATGTTCGAAACTATCCGCGACGCATTCGGAGCTCAGCTGCGGGCCTCCAGCTGGCTGCGGGGCCCAGTCCGCGATATCGCCTTGCGGAAGCTGGCCAGGATGAAGGCCCACATCGGCAGCCCCGGCCAGAGACTCGACGAAGAATACGTGGACCAGTACTACGGTGAGCGCTCACCGGCGGTCTCGTATTCCCTTCCAGAGATAGTGCATGAAGCTGACCACAAAACTGAAAAACCTAGAAAAGGACGCCTTGACAAAGAAAGCTGATGAATGAATGAATGTGGCAGAAAAATGCAAAGCCATGGTGTGTGAAAAAACTGTAGCTAGGAGTATGAGAAACAAGCCAGTCCTGAGAGATGAGCACTTTGCAAATGTGCCACGTGCCTCATACATTTCACCATTCACCACAAACTTAAGGTGCATATCATTATTTATTGCGCAACTCTTCTCCCTCGGCGAAGTTCAGCAGTCATTATGCAGTCTGTCTCACTTCTTGCGTGCGTGCAGTCCATGCATTCATTGCTGGTGTCGACTCATGCTATAATGCACTTCACTGTCTGTGCTCAAGCGTTGTCATAGATGAAGAGGAAAGGTCTGTTCGAAGCTACTGAGCAATGTCAACGCGAGGTCTTCTCTCTGTGTCCCTTTCAAAGAGCGCGTGCATACACTTAGGGGATCACTGCACAGCACGAATGGTCCTACCTGTACTCGCTGTGAGTGAGATCCCGACCGACATGGCCGGCAATTCCTCCGATGTGCAGCGGCGCTGCCGGACTCGCCCACCGACCGCTTCTTCGACGCGTGGCGCCAGGCCCGGTCGGCGCTGGCTCACCAGCGGTGGGCGGACCAGACGCGCGTCATCTTCGACATCAGCAGGGTGAACGCCTTCTACGAGCTCAAGGGCAACGCCATAATTGTGGCGGCGGCCATGCTGCAGCCAGTATTTTTCTTCTCCGACGGCAACGCGGCCTTCAACTACGGCGGGCTCGGCGATGTGAGTGGTGCTTTTTGTTCAGCAACAGTTCTTTAGTTTGCCTGAAGTGAGGAGCAGAGCTTAGTATATATATTATCTGTCCTCCCTCATATATAGGGCACATGCGCAGCTTCGACATGTTACACCACGCATACCATGCCGTACCATACTGCACCACACATACTGTACCGTACCATTCCATATACAACGCCATATCATATAACACCATAGTGTACTACCTCGATGGAAAGAAACGAGAACAACCCGGCGCCAACACGCCCCGCTGTTGGAATCTATTTTCATCGCGCTTTTACCTGGGTGCTACGAAAAAGACGTTAGAGTCGTCCTAGATAGTCTTTTTGCTATCACCGAACTAAAAGTGCGGTGAAAACAAATTGAAACAGCGGATCGTGTTGGCGCCGGGTGGTTCGCGTTTCTTTCCATCGAGGCAGTACCATACCATGCCACATGGAGGAAGGAAAACCATGCCATATGCTGCATACCAGGGGTGGCCAGACTGCGGCTTCTCGATCGGGCCCAAATGAGGCTCGCGACTCCCTGGCAACTGTACCCCTCCTCCCATTTATACAGAGGCACAGTGATCAATCGCTGCATGAGTGGGATTTACGGTTACCACCGGCTTTGTTGCATGTAGTAAAAAAATAATTTCCATGACCCCTTTAATACTGAAGCTCTCCACTAGAAAGATGATTTTTAATGGCTTTTTGCATATATGCCTTTCTGGCCACCCCTGCTATATACCCATACCGTACTGTACTATTTCATGCCGTACTGTACAGATATCCTACCATACCACACCACACCGTACTGTACCGCACCATATACCATACTGTTCAAGATGCCATACCGCTATCATGCCATGCTACGATACCCATACCATATCATACATATATATCATACCATACATGGTACCATAACATACCGTACCATACGATGTCATGCCATACCATATACCGTGCCGTATCATACCGCACCATGCCATACTGCACTAAACCATGCCATTCAGTAAGATGGCTTACTGCGAGTGCCCAAGTGTATTCTTCTCACAGAGCTGTAATTATTGGTTTCAAGTTATAAAAACCAGGCACCCCTTGTAGCGTTTGCTTTCTTTTTCATCCCTGCTTCAAATATTTTTCAGGTTATGGCTCACGAGATGATGCACGGTTACGACGTTTTGGGGACACAGTTTGATGACAGCGGCCAGTTTAATCCCTGGAACACCCCTGTGTCTCAAGTTCACTACGTGAACAAAACGCTGTGCCTGCGTGAGTTTCACAACCGGGTGAGTGACGCCGGGCCATCTCTGCCTCTTGAGTGAGCGGCACCTGGAAAGAACGAAACCGTGCTGTGCGATGTCAGTCCCAGTTAAAGATCCCCAGGTGGTCGAAATTATTCCCGAGCCCTCCACTACGGCACCTCTTTCTTCCTTTGTTCGTTCAGTGCCTCCTCTAGCCCTTCCTTTACGGCGCGGTTCAGGTGTCCGACGATATGCGAGACAGATACTGCGCCATTTCCTTTCCCTAAAAAACCAACCAACCGTCCACGCGGCCACGATCTTCGAAAGGAGCCCAGATAACAAGCCACATCGACATACACTGGATACACTCTTAAATGACTTTGTAACGGAGCCCGCACGTGAGATCTCGGGTAACTTAGCGAACCAACTTATTCTCAGTACTCTCCCCCCCCCCCTTTTTTTCAGGAAACTGTTCGGAAAGGCAATTCCTCTCCCTCTGGTTTTTTACTTTCCGGTGTGATTTACATTGCCAACCAAATGAATCTACTGCTGTGCTTAAGCATTGGATACGGTAACAATAATTTCATAGGTGATTTATTTTATCGAAAGGAAATTGACAGGTTTAAGGGACAGGAAGAGCGCAGAGTGGATCAGCAAACAAACGCGAGTTAATGACATCCTAGTCGCAGTCAGGAAGTTGGCATGGGCAAGGTATGTAATGCGAAGGCAAGATAACCGGTGGTCGTTAAGGGGAACTGACTGGATTCCAAGAGAAGGCAAGCGTTGCAGGGAGCGGCAGAAAGTTAGGTGGGTGGATGAGATTAAGAAGTTACGGGGATAACGATGGCCGCAGCTGGCACAGGACAGTATTAATTGTAGAGATAAGGACGGACCTTTGTCCTGAGTGGACGTAGTTAAGATGATAATAATGAATTTTTAGCGGACTCGTTAAATTTCCAATGTCATTTTGAATTTGGGTGAGTGACATTTAGTCCGTTCCACACACTGGGAATATTAATAGCACACAAAATAAAAAGCCATCACCATCATCATCACCCCCCTGCAGGACAAACCCTGTCCTGTGCCAGCCACGACCACCTTATCCTCGCAAACTTCTTAATGTCATCCGCCCACCTAACTTTCTGCCGTCCCCTGCTATGCTTGCCTTCCATTGGAACCCATTCCGTTACCCTTAAGGACCATCGTTTACCTTGACTTCTCATTATATATTGTATGGCGGGATTTAGCACACTGGTAGCAATCAGAAACGGAGCAATGTTTTACTGGTTTGGCAGCTATCGCATTCGCATTAATACGCTCCGGCGAGGATATGGCACTGACGACCGTAGTATATAGGGCTGGTTCACCTTCAACTCACACCGTGAAGCTGAAGGGAATTAAGGCCGGGGACGCCTTCAGGGTGAGCCCTCGTTATGGTGTTCATGTATGATGGTCAGGCAGTGAGCCAACTTTCGAGTCTTAATTTTTTAATAAGACTACGAACGTTACGCATGACGCCCTCTGTTAAGTGAAGCCCACAGGGCCGATGGGACCCCCCCCCCCCCCCCCCGCACCTGTTACCAGGAGCGGTCATGCCCGGGGGGGGGGGGGAATCGAGGAATGTACGTCGAGGCGTGACGCCCGCGCTTAGGGTGAGCTGCGGCACTAATCCTTTCTGTCCCGACGCGTGGCAATCGGTGGATCGAATGCGCATGCAGCGAGCTGCGCATTCCACTGGGCTCGGACCGGCGAGCCCTGGGCTCCGCCCACTTGCACATACGGTGCCACTGCACTGCGGTTGGTTAAAATTGGGCGAGAGCTAGATTACTCAAGCTCCGCCCAATTATCGAAGGGGTTAAAACCCGTGGGAAACAACGTCTTGGGACGAGCGCGCCGAGTCTCAAGCTCGGCCGTTTTTAACAGCCTTTTTTATCAGCCTTTTCTTTAACTGCCTTTGTCATCACCTGCCTTGTATTTCAGTCCCGTCTTTAATAAATAAGTTTTGTCGTAAGAAGTTGGAATTGCTGCCCCAACCGGCAACGTGTCGCCGGACGAAGACCTGAAGTGCTCTTCGTACTGCTAACCGCCGTTCCCATCAGTAGGAGGGCAGAGAAGCTTAACTGGTGCCGTGACCAGGATCGTCTGAGCGGCTTCCTGCAGAGCGGTTGGAGGCAGTACCTTCCTGAAGATTGACGGACACAAAATCTTGGGAGAAGCCCCGGGGACCAAAGTCCAGGCGAGGCCTCGGAGTCAAGGCTCCACGTCGCGCTGACAGCGAGGAAGCGGACCGACGGAGCGAAGCGCGGCGACTTCGGCGGCATCTGTGGCTGGCGACTTCATCGGCCTGGAGGACGTGACGGGCACCGCAGTGAGCACCGGCGGGACTCCCACCCCTTCCGCCACCAGCTCAACGTGGACAGCGGAAAGACAGACACCGACCCAGCGCAGCACGAACAAGAAGTCTGCAGAACACAGGTGGGCCCTTTCCCGTTTTCTCCGGGAACGCGATGTCAGTCACTACCCGAGCACAGAGGCTGCGCGTGGGAAGTCAAAACGCTAGTGACACGGACTCTGACGGGGAAGACACGGAGAACGTGACGATTATGGATGGGCAGAGTGCTAACACCCCGGCGTGTGACAGCAGCCAGGGTAGCACGCGCTTGAGGGAGCAGGAGCTCGAGATTGAAGCTCTTAGGCTAAAAATTCAGCTCCAGACGCTGATTCAGAGAGGTCAGAGCACCTCGGGAAATGGCAGCAGAAGGGAAAAATTGGGTCGGCACGCGGATGATCTAAGGGCAGTCCTCGCGCCAATGCCACAGTTGGACGACCTCATTCCTGCATGGTTCAAAAGCGCCGAAAATATGATAAGGGCCTGCGAGATCCCGAATGACATCGCGGGGCCAATTATAATGCCCTTCCTGAATGAAAAAACTCGGGCACTCGTGGCTAACCGGTCGGTCGACACGGTAATGAGTTTCGAGGAAATTCGGGAGCTAGTACTCGCGGAGCTCAGATTAACTGCTGAAGAATACAAGCGCAGGTTCTACACTTGTAGGAAAGATGCCGAAAGCTGGGGTCAGTTTGTCACCCAATTGGACGTAACGCTTGGATACTACTTGCAAAGTAGGAAAGTGAGAACATTAGAGGACGTTCGGGCCTTAATGGTGGCAGACCGCGCTAAGCAGACTATGCCGGACGAAATGCGCGAGTACATTCTCCAACAGGAGACAGATAAGTGGTTGAAACCCAAGGAGCTTGCGCAACTTGCCGAACAATATGAAGACAGTAGGCGTGGGCGCCGTCAAAGGGCTGCAGAGGAGCCGAAAAAGTATGAGGCAAAGCCGCGCGAGCCACGGAACCAAGGAAATCGATCCAAGGACGAACACAGGGAACCGCCAAAATGCTATGGCTGTGGTAAATTCGGTCACGTGCAGTGGAACTGCCCACAGAAGAGGCCCAATGTAATGTCTGGTAATGAGCTAGGTCGTCACCAGCAGGACGCAAAGATGACAGCGAGAGCCGCGGTCGAATCCGTAACGCGAGCTGAGGGTATGTATGGGCGCGTCCCTCAAGGCCCATTAAGAATCCTTCAAAAGACATGGACAGGGAACTGGACACCACCTATGGGCCTAAATAAGGCTACGTCAGAGTTTCTGATCAAGCTGCGGCAGCAAATGGCTGAAGTAGCAGGGAGGGTAGATCACCAAATCAAGCAGCTGCAGAAAGCGTATGCGGAGAAATACAATCTAAGGGCACGGGCCAAAGGGTTCTGTGAGGGTGAGGAAGTCCTCGTGTTGGATACGAACCAGCAGAACAAGATGCGGCCTAAATGGGTGGGGCCCAGCAACGATTAAAGAGCATAGACGACCCGACAGCTATGTTGTCAAGTTCAGAGATGGTTCTGAGCGGTGGGTGCACGCCAATAGACTGAGAAAGTATTACGCCAGAGTGAACAACGTAGGCGTAATTTTTGAGTCTGACGGAGAGTTTGGGGATATAAAAGGTGTTCCGGAATTGCATACTGGGAGTTGCACCTTTGAATCCACACTACATGAGTCCACGCATCTGACCCAGGAACAAATCAGGGAAATGAAATGAAATGAAAAAACTTTATTGTATTAGGGTTATTTTTCGCACCGTAGGTGGAGCCCTCAGTCCAGGGCCCCAGCGGCCTTTGCAGTCTTGCGAGCCCTGTCGATCAGCTTGAGCTGCTCTTCAGGCTTCGAGCTGGACAGCGCAGCCTCCCACTGCTCCGGTGTAGGTGTGTTGTTTATCGGCGCTGCCTGCATTTTCTGACAGGCCCATGTAACGTGGTAAAGCGTTGCGTGTTCACCGCATAGCGGGCATTTGTTTTCATAAGTGGATGGATAGATTTTGCTGAGTAAACTCAGATTGGGGTAAGTATTAGTCTGTAGTTGTCTCCAGGCAACCGACTGCTGTTTACTAAGGTCTTTGTGGGGAGGCGGGTAGGTCTTCCGGAGGGCTCGTTGGTGTTCTAAGATGGCTCCATACCGTCTAGTGACTGCGTCCAGTTCCCCTTCGGTGCGCGCCTCCCGGTTGGCGTATGCTCGGGCATTGGCGTCCGCACATTGGTTCCCTTTGACAGCCTCATGGCCTGGTGTCCACGTGATGAAGCATCTCGTAAAAGTGATTGTCCTCGCCTTGAGTATGTGAATGGCTGCAGTGGATATGCGACCACTGCTGTATCTTCTGCACGCCTCTTGCGAGTCTGTAATGATGTGTGCATAGGGCTCGTCACTCTGCTGGGTGATGGCGAGTGCAATTGCTGCTTCCTCAGCCTCGAGTATGTTGTTGGTTTTTATCGAAGCGCAGTTGATTTCCCTGAGCTGGTGATCCACCACGCTGGCTACCGAGCCATATCGGTGTCTGTATGTTGTTGCGTCAACATATAATACGTCTTTTGACCCGGCGAAGCTTCTTTCATGGAATTCAGATCTTGCCTTTCTTCTCGCCTTATGTATATCTGGATGCATGTTTTTTGGAATCGGACTGATCTCAATGATCCTCCTGATTTCATTTGGAACGCTCGCTGTGCTATTGATTTCTTTCAAAGCGTCCCTCATGCCCAGCAACCGCAGCGTGTTTCTGCCTGTTGCGGACAGCATCAGTCTTGTTTTCTGCGCGATAAGGTGGGCCTCGATATGTTCTTGTACTGTGTTGTTTATGCCCAGTTTAAGGAATTTCTCCGTCGAAGTGCTGACCGGCAGTCCGAGAGCACATTTGTATGCTTTTCTAAGAATTGCCTCCAACTGCTCCTTTTCTTGCTCGAGCGGTGTTTGGTAGGGGACGCCGTATAAGATCCTACTGACCACGAGGGCCTGTACTAGCCTACATGTGTCTTCCTCCTTCATACCTCTTCTTCTGTTGGAAATTCTTGCAATCATCCTGGTGATCTGTGCTGTGGTATTTGCTAGCTGTCTGATCGTGTGATCAATACGACAGTTGCTTTGGACCCACATGCCGAGGATCCTAACTTTCGATACTTCTGGAACCTTCGTTGCCCCTATGTAGATATCTATGGAGTTTTGCAGGTCATACCCTTTTCTGTAGACTCTGAGCACCTCGGATTTTTCAGGGGAGCATGCAAGTCCACAGTGTCGGGCGTATGCGTTGACCGTGTCTGCCGCTCGCTGAAGAAGCTTTTGTTTTTCGCCTAAGGATCCCCTTGTCACCCAGATTGTGATATCATCTGCGTAGATGGCATGCCTGATTCCTTCGATTTCTTCGAGCGCCCTTGCTAAACCAATCATTGCAATATTAAAAAGCATAGGTGATAGCACAGAGCCTTGTGGTGTTCCTTTTTCTGGGGTGTTGAAGGTGTCAGTCCTGATGCCTCCTATTCCAATGGTAGCGGTTCGGTTAGTCAGAAAGGCTTTCACATAGTTGAATATTCTCTGCTGTTGCAAAAGGGTTGCAAGCCCCAAGGGTAGCGTTGGCCTGGCGGCCTGGGGCAAAGCAGGAAACATCCGAAGGTCCCGGCAAAGGATGAGTCGACTGGCAACAGAACAACTTGTTTATTCTGGCATCGCAAAAGAGCAGCCGGTCAGGGCGACCACGTTACTCGAAGGAAGAAATCGAAGTCTCTCGTTGGCGTCCGGGGCAGCTCTCTTTATATACCCTCGGAGTCGAGGGCAAGAAGGAGCGGCTTGGGATGAGTCGCACAAGACGGCGACGCATGAACATGTTCAGGCGTGACGGGCGCGTCCGCCAGGCCGGCGCCGGTCAGACCTCCTCGCCTCCCAGTTGGGGAGCTCCTCTCCCCGGCTGCCGCGCTTTGACAAGCGTGGGCAAAACATGCACACACACACACACGCACGCACGACGACACGTGGCACTGAAACCTGCCTGGACGCGCTTGGCGGGAGGCGTTGCGGCCGCGATGAACGAAGCCGCGGCGTCCGTTGCATCCGCGCCGGCTATACCGCGCGTCGAAGGCGAGACGTAACAGACCGCCCCGCCGGGAGAAGGAGATCCCGATGGTCAGGGGACTGCATCCGCTGTCCAGAGGGATGTCGCTCGATGATGCTCGTAATCGAAACCGATCGTCCCTCGACGTTGCTTGAGCGCAGCGCACAGAGAAGGCCTCGTTCTCGGGTTCAGGATCACATAGGACACTGCAAAGTCACTTCGGGAGAGTTGCCATTTTTGTGCTCGTTCCCAGCAAGCGTTAGAACTACGCCGAAACGCAACCGCTCAGTCAGCAAGCACGAGACAACCCTCACTAAGCTCTGCCAGGCTCTTTCCCCTTTTATACTACTGCCTAGTTCCTTACAGTAGTCAAGCAGCACTCAGAACGCGTCCACAAATTGGAAAATTGCACTAGAAAGCACATAATCACTTTGAAACACTAAACAAAAGCAATATGTTAAAAATCCTGCCTCAGGAAGAAAACATCAGTAACCAACAACTTTGAGGCGGATTCCTACGTTAGGGGCTTCGACTTAAGCCATCGGCGTTACCGTTGAGACTCCCCTTTTTGTAACGCACCTCAAAGGAATATTGTTGCAAAGCGAGGCTCCAGCGCAGGAGGCGGCCATTTTT
Source organism: Amblyomma americanum (assembly GCA_030143305.2). Classification (NCBI taxonomy): domain Eukaryota; kingdom Metazoa; phylum Arthropoda; class Arachnida; order Ixodida; family Ixodidae; genus Amblyomma; species Amblyomma americanum. The sequence goes on from JARKHS020030079.1 coordinate 11,614, forward strand.
GGGAGAGATGGTCTGCAGCCATTGGAGAGGGCAGTGATCCGTCTCAATGATAAACCTCGAGCCGGCTAGGTAGCATGACAATTTCTGAACGGCCCACACGAGACACGCACACTCTTTCTCGGTGGCGCTGTACGCCTGCTCACGACAGGTCAGCTTACGACTAGCATACAGGACGGGGTGTTCCACTTCTCCATTGTCCCTTTGGCACAGTACAACGCCCATGCCTCGCTCACTAGCATCGCACTGAACAACGAACCCTTTTGTATAGTCTGGCGATCGTAGCACAGGCTGGCTTGTTAGGGCGCTCTTTAGGGCGCTAAAAGCTCTTTCCTTTGTCTCGCTCCAGACGACTGTTTGGGGCTCTGTTTTTCTTAGAGCATCCGTCAGGGGAGCCGCGATATCGGAGTACCTGGGGATGTACCTCTGATAGTAGCCGGCGACACCTAAGAACGACCGAATATCGGTCTTCGTGCGCGGTTGCGGGAAGTCTCGCACAGCGGCCACCTTTATTTCAGAGGGCCGGCGACGACCCTGTCCAATCACGTGACCGAGGTAGGCAACCTCGGCCTGTGCTAATTGGCACTTGGGAGCCTTGATTGTCAAGCCCGCTTCGCGCAGGCGGGTTAGCACTGCCCGCAAGTGTGCCATATGCTCAGACCAGGATGCGGAGAATATCGCTACGTCGTCTAAATACGGTAAAGCGAATTCTTCCTGTCCCCGCAACACTTTGTCCATGAGGCTTGAAAAGCAGTATGGCGCGTTCTTCAAACCAAAACTCAAAACTTTAGGACGGAATGTTCCCATTGGTGAAATGAACGCCGCATACCTACTAGCCTCTTCTGTAAGTGGAACCTGCCAATAACCCCTGACAAGATCTAGGGTGGAAATAAACTGAGCGCTACTAACTTTCTCAAGGCGCTCCTCGATGTTAGGGATCGGATAAATTTGATCCTTAGTGATGGAATTAAGCCTGCGGTAGTCGACGCAAGGACGAGGTTCCTTGCCCGGTACCTCAACTAAAATCAAAGGGGAGGTATAATCACTCTCACCCGCCTCAATAACACCGAGCTGTAGCATTTTCTTTACCTCAGCCTCCATAATATCGCGCTGGCGGGGTGACACCCGGTACGCCTTGGATCGTACTGGCTCTGGGGAGGTAAGTTCTATATCATGAGTAAGGACAGAAGTCCTACCAGGCCTCTCAGAGAACTGACCTTGAAACTCTTGTAAGAGTTGGTGTAGTTCGGTTTTCTGCTCAGGCGACAGCGGTGCTTTAATGATTAAGTCACTAATGACCTGATCAGTGTCTTCCCTGTTCGTCACTGAGCCTAGTCCCGGAAGCTCGACCGGAAGCTCTTCTAACTTTCCCGTGTCGGGCATTTCCTCTCCAGTACCTGGTGCCTTCAACGCTACAGGCTCAATTTTATCCAGTTCTGACGTGCTCGGAATATCAGCTTGCTGCGCCTCCGACCCTTTCTCATTGTTCGACAACGTCGGCCCCGCAACTACCGCCTTTGCAGCGAGCTCCCGAACTCTCGGTCTGGTTAAGGCCTGAACGCTAGCCTCACCAAACAAAAGCCCCTTCTCGCGCAGGAGGTGATCGGACCTGTTCGAAAATAGGTACGGGTACTGGGGGGGCAGCCTAGATGACACTACGGCCTCCGTCTCAAGTGCTCCGAAAGGTCCTTCAATAAGCACTTTTGCTACGGGCAGACACACGCTATGAGCTTCCACGGCTTGCTTGATCCATGCGCACTCGCCCGTGAACATATCGGGTTCTACGTAAGAGGGGTGAACTACATCCATTGTAGCTGCGGAATCACGAAGCACTCGGCACTCTTTCCCGTTCACGAGGAAGTCTCGCATGTAAGGCTCGAGAAGCTTCATGTTCTCGTCAGTGCTACATAATGACAAACACACGACTTCTCTTTTTGTTTCTGGACACTGCGCCGAAAAGTGACCCGGCTTCTGGCACGTATAACACACGCGCGCTTGCCTCCTCTCGAACCGCTTTCTGCGTTCGGCTTCGGCTGCCGCCGTCTCCTTACGTTCGGTCGGACTGCTTTCACTCGCATCCGCACTACGCGTGTCCCCCCTTGCTCTCATGGGTGTGAACTTCGGCCTCTCAGACTTGGAGCCAAATTCACCCTTTTGACCGTCCTTAGCTCCGCGAGCCCGACGCGTCACAAACTCCTCGGCTAGCTCGGCGGCTTTAGCCACTGTACTAACGTCTGGCCTATCCAAGACCCAGTACCGCACGTTCTCAGGTAACCGACTATAAAACTGTTCCAGCCCGAAACACTGCAGAATTTTCTCGTGGTCACCAAACGCTTTCTCTTCTTTGAGCCACTCCTGCATGTTTGACATAAGCCTGTAGGCAAACTCTGTATATGACTCATTTCTGCCTTTTTCATTTTCCCGAAACTTCCGACGGAACGCCTCCGCTGACAGCCTGTACTTTTTTAGCAGACTTGATTTCACTTGGTCGAAATCCTCTGCCTCCTCTCTCTTCAAGCGAGCGACTACGTCGGCCGCCTCGCCGGGTAACAAAGTGAGCAAGCGCTGTGGCCACGTTTCCCGAGAGAACCCCTGCTTCTCGCACGTTCGCTCAAAGTTAACCAGGAACAAACCAATGTCCTCTCCAAGCTTAAACGGCCGCATCAGGTCAGTCATTTTGAACGATACCCGTTCTCCTGCACCGTGTGCCTGACTTCCATTACGAGCGCGTTCCATCTCTACCTCGAGACGCTTCATTTCCAAAGCGCGCTCTTCTTTCTCTTTATCTTTTTGATCCTTACGTTCGCGCTCGTCTTTCTCTTTTTGCTCTTTACGCTCGCGCTCCTCTTTTTGCTCTTTACGTTCGCGCTCGTCTTTCTCTTTTTGCTCCCTCTCCTCAATGGTCTCAAGGCATTCCGACAGCTCGTCATCCTCAGCCTCCAACTCAAGAATCGCCCTTAGCAGTTCTGGTTTTCTGAGTTTGTCTGAGACATCAAGACCCAACTCTCTTGCAAGCTCCAGCAATTTCGGTTTGCGCAACGACTTCAAATCCATGGCTGCTCCGAATGCTGCTTTCTCTACTGCCTACTATTGTCTTGCCGCAAACTAACCCGGCAGCAACGACAACACAATTACCAGCTCTGTTTCTGACACTAACAAAAGCCTGGCAAAACTCAGAAGAAGAAAGTCCCGCACTCACCAAACCTCGCAGCCAAGAATTCAGCGCAGTCGTTCCGCTGCAGGCAACCAGTCATCACACAGGGCTCGTTGCACTGCTCCCGGATGGTCGTTGTGCTGCTCAGCATACAGTTGACCGCATATCTTCGCTGCTGGCCTCCGTTGTCGGGATCTCACCGCTGGCAACCAGTTGTTGCATTTGGGTTGCAAGCCCCAAGGGTAGCGTTGGCCTGGCGGCCTGGGGCAAAGCAGGAAACATCCGAAGGTCCCGGCAAAGGATGAGTCGACTGGCAACAGAACAACTTGTTTATTCTGGCATCGCAAAAGAGCAGCCGGTCAGGGCGACCACGTTACTCGAAGGAAGCAAATCGAAGTCTCTCGTTGGCGTCCGGGGCAGCTCTCTTTATATACCCTCGGAGTCGAGGGCAAGAAGGAGCGGCTTGGGATGAGTCGCACAAGACGGCGACGCATGAACATGTTCAGGCGTGACGGGCGCGTCCGCCAGGCCGGCGCCGGTCAGACCTCCTCGCCTCCCAGTTGGGGAGCTCCTCTCCCCGGCTGCCGCGCTTTGACAAGCGTGGGCAAAACATGCACACACACACACACGCACGCACGACGACACGTGGCACTGAAACCTGCCTGGACGCGCTTGGCGGGAGGCGTTGCGGCCGCGATGAACGAAGCCGCGGCGTCGAAGGCGAGACGTAACACTGCCCACAACCCAGTTTGCTGAGCCCCTCCAGCACAGCCCTGTGACTGATGTTGTCGAAGGCCGCTTGAAGATCGAGAGCGAGCAGGATGTTTTCTCCATATTTTGGAACGGAAGTAAGCACCTCCTCCTTGATCTGCAGGAGAACGTCCTGTGTCGATAGGTATTTTCGAAATCCAAACATAGTGTGCGGCATGAGTTCGTTGTCCTCAAGGTGGGTCTGCAACCTGTGATGCACAACTCTCTCGTACACTTTTCCCAAGCATGATGTTAAGGAAATGGGTCTAAGATTGTCCAGGTTTGGAGTCTTTCCGGACTTCGGAATCATTACTATTTCCGCATGTCTCCAGTCGTCCGGGAGGGTCCCCTGTTCCCAGTGTTTATTGATGAACTCCGTGAATCTTTTGATTGAATTGTCATCCAGATTCCTTATCATGGCATTGGTGATGCCATCCCTCCCTGGTGTTGTGTTCTTTGTGGCGGACATCACAGCGTGTCTGACTTCTTCTATGGTAAGGGGTTCGTCCAGAGCGGGATTCGTTTCGCCCGTGTATGCCAAGCTGCTGTCGGCGTATGTTGCATTGCCGATGTAACGCTGCTTGATGTACTGTAGCATTTCCTCGTCAGTGCCTTGGAACTGGTGCGCGATCCTTTGGGTCGTCTTACGGGTTTCGGATTTTGTGGTGGTTGAGTCTATGAGAGCCCTTAGCAAGGCCCATGTCTTGGCCCAACCTAGAGTCCCCTGAAGTTCGTTGCACTTTTGGTTCCAGTCGCGCCTCGAGAGCTCCGTCGCATATTCTTCAGCTTGTCTGGTGACCTCAGCGATCTTACGCTTGAGCCGCCTATTATGCTTTTGCCTTTTCCACCTTTTTAGTAGGCCCCGTCTGGCGTCCCAAAGGTGTAAGAGATGTTTGTCCACCTCGGGTGTGTTGGTAGTGAGGGCGACCTTTCGGGTTAGTTTTCGCCAATCTGTCTTGATTCTTGCGACCCAGCCTTCTATGTCGGTGATCTCAGCGTCTTCATGCTGTGCCCTGGATTTCCTATAGGCTTCCCAGTTTGTCAGTCTAGCCTGGCCATGTTGTCGCCTGATCGGGAGGGTTTCTATATGGATGCACAGGATGCAGTGGTCACTGCCTAGAGTTTCGCCGTCGTTTTCCCATCTTGCGTGCCCTACCCCTTTGACAAATGATAAGTCTGGGCACGAATCTCGGTTGATGCTGTTCCCCACTTGCGTGGGTTGGGTGTGGTCAGTGATGAGGGTGAGCCTTCTACGATCAGCTTCCCTGGCTAGATCCCTGCCTTTCGGGGTTTCCCGAACGTAGCCCCAACTTTTATGCCAGGCATTAAAGTCCCCCAGAATAACGATACCGTTCTTGCCTGCTGCTTCTTCTGCTTTGCCTAGCAGGTAGCTGAAATTGGCTTTCCTCTGGCTTGGCGGGCTGTACACGTTAAGTAGGAAGGTGCTTTCTTGGCTTCTCTTTTGGGTAATGATTTCTATAAGGACGTGGTCAATGTCCGTTCCGTCAATGTCGTGTCTGATTGCGGTGACTGCTTTTGCAACCAGCGTGGCGACCTTGCTTTGCCCCTGCCCCTCGTAGATGGAGTACCCCGCGAGAGTGAGTGAGCAGCCGGTTTCCTGTAGGGCGATTATGTCTGGCGGAGAGGTGCAATTTGTGATGTGTTGTTTAAGAAGACCCTGCTTTCGGCGGATCCCACGGCAGTTCCACTGCCATATTTCAAGGGTTTCCAACTTGACCGAGCGTTTACGGTTGCTCGCCATACTGGGATGGCCTGTTATAGGGTTTTCCTCAGGATTTCATGGCTGTGAATTGTACTAGACGCTCTCTATCCCTGCGCGTCTCGTCTTGGATGTTTGAGATGAGGTTGCTAAGATTTGCCAGTGCATTGTTAACAGCAACCATGGCAGTTGTAAATTCCTGGCGCCCTATAGTTGTCGCCTGAGCTTCGTCTGTTTGCGGGTTAGTGCTGTTCTGCCTTGTTCTTTGGGCCTTTAGTTCGTCTATCAGATCGTTTAGTTTCTGTCTCAGCTCGGCGTTTTCTGCCCTGAGCGTCTGAATTATTTGTCTTAGCTCTTGAACGTCCTCGTTAGCTTCCCCATTAGCGGTGTTACCTATCACTGTTTTCTGTGTGTTTGTGTTTTTTGGAGCAGTGGGAGAGGTGGGGAAAAGATGCTCTTTCCAGCTCACCCTGGTTGCTTCCTCCTTTTTTGGTGGGGTCTTCTTCTGCTCCTGCTTCTTTTTGGTTTCTGGATCCTCCCGGGTCCTGGACGCCGATCTCGACTTTGATCCTGATCTCGATGCCGATCTGGACTTGGATCTCGAACTGGAGTCCTCGCTGAACCAGCGTTTCCGGGCCCGGCCGCGTCCGCAGTTGTCTCCGCCGCCTGGTTCCTCTTTTTTTCTCGTCCGTGGTCTCGGTTTCCTGAGGCGTTCCTTGCACTCCTTTGCCCCCGTAGGATGCGCTTCCGTGCATAGCACACACCTGGGCTCGCAGGAGTGTCCGTCCTCGATCACTGGCAACAAATCAGGGAGCCGCCTGTGCTAGGTATACATGGATCAGACATCTCGGGCCAAGGAACGTACGGGACGGTGGCCTAACCTGAGTGCGTGTGTGTGTGAGTGCTTGTGGACTGCCATCTCAAGTGCATTAATGATGGACTCCTTGTGTGATGAGTGTTTCGACTGTTATTTGCTCGCAAAGAGAAAAATATGTAAATCTGTGAGTGTAGATGCATGCAACAAGATATCCTTGTGAACATACTCTTTTCGCTATTGCCATAAGTAGGATGTAAAGTGCCCCTCCTTGGTTTTTTTTTTGTGCTGGTACAGCGGTCAGTGAGGGCCCGGACCCTTGTGCTTTCGCGCGTTTTGTATGTTGTTGAAGGCCGCATCCTTGGTGCTATTGTGGGCTTCGGTATGTTGTGTGTACAGCAAGTGTCCCCACAACATTCTTGGTGGGGAGGTGTTAAGTGGAAGCCCACAGGGCCGATGGCACCCCCCCCCCCCCGCACCTGTTACCAGGAGCGGTCATGCCCGGGGGGGGGGGGGGGATCGAGGAATGTACGTCGAGGCGTGACGCCCGCGCTTAGGGTGAGCTGCGGCACTAATCCTTTCTGTCCCGACGCGTGGCAATCGGTGGATCGAATGCGCATGCAGCGAGCTGCGCATTCCACTGGGCTCGGACCGGCGAGCCCTGGGCTCCGCCCACTTGCACATACGGTGCCACTGCACTGCAATTGGTTAAAATTGGGCGAGAGCTAGATTACTCAAGCTCCGCCCAATTATCGAAGGGGTTAAAACCCGTGGGAAACAACGTCTTGGGACGAGCGCGCCGAGTCTCAAGCTCGGCCGTTTTTAACAGCCTTTTCTATCAGCCTTTTCTTTAATCTGCCTTGTCATCACTACCTTGTATTTCAATCCCGTCTTTAATAAATAAGTTTTGCTTTGAGAAGTTGGAATTGCTGCCCCAACCAGCAACGTGTCGCCGGACGAAGACCTGAAGTGCTCTTCGTACTGCTAACCGTCGTTCCCATCAGTAGGGGGGCAGAGAAGTTTAACTCCCTCTTCCGTCGTTTTTCCTTCCTCCGCGTTGCTTAAAGGTGCTCTGAAACGCCTTCTGAGGAGAGCACATTAACTCACTTAATCACTGCACTGTGTTGCCATGAAAGCCAGAGCCAAATAATATTCTTCTACACGCAGCAGACGACCCACAATCATGCTCGCACCCTCCTCCGTCCCCCGCATCTGCGTAGACAAGGTGAGAGGTGGCCATTGGCTAGATTCTTTCAGACGTCAGGCAGCTACCGCGGCAGCGGCCAATAAGCCGCTTAGCTCCGGCGGTTCGGGAAGCTCCGCTCCCAGAGGGGGGTCGGCGAAGGATCGCCTGCCTTCCAGCGTGCAAAAAGTGACGAGAGGAGAGGGAAAGGTGCGAAGACGCTGAAATTCAAATTTTAACTACAGATAACTCAGCTTCTACAAAGCGCATTTAAAACATTTTTGCTGGACACTATTCGTGAAGCGGCGTGCTTCATTATCCCAGGCATGCCGAAACTTTATTAGAGCCCCCTTCACAGCCCCTTTAAGACCACGCAAAGGCACCGCGCTGTGCGACGCCGCAGGTTCGCCGCGCTAAGCGTGAGGTGCCGCTCAACGATACCCTGGATTCGGAGAACCAGGCCGACTTCGTGGGCGCCGTGACGGCGTACGCGGCGTTCCGGGCTCTGTCCGGCGCCCAGCCGTACAGCACGCTGCCGTGGCTGAACCTGAGCCCCGAGCAGCTGTACTTCGTCGGCCGCTGCGCCAAGAAGTGCAGGCGCGACGACGTTCCCGCGGATGCTCGCTACGCGCCCAGCAGCGCCCGCTGTAACGTGCCCGCCATGAACATGGCTGCCTTCTCGGAGGCCTTCGGCTGCGGCCGCGGGGCACGCATGAACCCCGTCCCAAAGTGTTCCTTCTGGAACTGAACGTCGGCTCTCTGGAACTGAGCAACGCTTTCGGCCTTTCTCTCTTGCGGCCGCGGGGCACGCATGAATCCCGTCCCAAAGTGTTCCTTCTGGAACTGAACGTCGGCTCTCTGGAACTGAGCAACGCTTTCGGCCTTTCTCTCTAAAGCTGTGAATTGAATAGACAACTCGCTAAATAAGCCTTGTATTGCAGAAGAAAAATGATGTTACAAACTACAGACCCGTGTCAATACTTACTGTTTTTTTTTTCAAAAGCATGCACCTGAAAAAATGATTGTGACGAGAATTGCAAATCTTTGTGAAAACTGAAATGTTATACCGACAGCGCGCAGTATCGTTTTAGAAAACACGGATCGACAGAACTGGTCCTTCTGGAACCAAAAGAACTTATCCTATACAACCGCTCGGGAATCAAGAAGTAACCTTTTGACTGTGCAAATATTTCAAGAAAACTTTCGACTGCTTAAATGACTCCATCCTGTAAATTGAACTTGATGGTTGTGGTTATGGGGGCTTAAAGGGTCTCTGAAAAGAGTGATGTTGGCTATGAAATGCCTGCATTGAGTATTCAGGCCACCGAGCGTTCGTGCCACGTACAAGACCTCAAGAGCGAGCTGCTAATTTACAGTTCAATTTCAAGTGGTGTGAATAACGCGCTACACACTAACAAAACGACAACTGGAACGGGGGACACAGGACAAGCGCCCCCGTTGCAGTCGTTTTGTTAGTGTGTAGCGCGTTATTCACACCAAATGTACGACCACCTAGGCCACATTGCTGCCTTGCTTACAATTTCAAGAAATGAAAGCTGAAAGCTCAACGAGCATCCGTGACACCCGAACAACGAGAAGAACGTCTCGAGAAGAAAGTCGTAAGCATATCCATAGGCTTAATCATAAAGCATAACCATAAGCTAAACCATAAGCATCACCGAGCCTTTTCGCTTCGAAATCATCATCATCATCATCATCAGCCTTATTACACCCAATGCAGGGCAAAGGCCTCTTCCATGTCTCTTCAATTAACCCTGTCTTTTGCCAGCGTTGTCCACCCTTTGCCTGCAAACCTCTTAATCTCATCCGCCCACCTAACCTTCTGCCGTCCCCTGCTACACTTACTTTCTCTTGGAATCCACTGCGTTACCCTTAAGGACCAGCGGTTATCTTGCCTTCACATTACATGCCCTGCCCAAGCCCATTTCTTCCTCTTGATCTCGACTAGGATGTCATTAACCTGCGTTTGTTCCTTCACCCACTGCCTGCTTCCGGTCTCTTAACGTCACACCTATAATTTTCTTTCCATGGCTCGTTGCGTTGTCCTTAAGTTGAACTCTTTTCGTTAGCTTCCACGTTTCTGCCCCGTAGGTGAGTACCGGTAAGATACAGCTGTTGTACACTTTTCTCTTGGGGGAAATTGGTTAACTGCCATTCATAATCTGAGAGAACCTGCCATATGCGCTCAACCCCATTCTTATCCTTCTAGTTATTTCCCTCTCATGATCCGGATCAGCTGTCACTACCTGCCCTAACGTATTCCTTTACCACTTCCAGGCGCTCACTGCCAAATGTGAATTGCTGTTCCCTTTCTAGACTGTTGAACATTACTTTGGTTCTTGCATGTTAATTTTTAGACCCAGCGTTCTGCTCTGCCTAACTCATTGATCATGATTTGCAGTTCACCTCCTGGGTGACTCAGTAAAGCAATGCCATCAGCGAATCAGATTATATAGGTATTCTCCATTTACTCTTATTCCCCACTGTTCCCAATTCAGGCCTCGGAATACCTCCTGTAAACAGGCGGTGAATAGCATTGGCGAGATCGTGTCCCCTTGCCTGAAGTCCTTTCTTACTGGAATTTTGTTGCTGACTTTATGGATGACTATGGTAGCTGCATGTGCAGTTGCTATAAATATTCTTCGAGATACCCAGGCTTAACCTTAGCTAAGCCCCAGCCAGTTTTTTTTTCCTCGATATGTGACGCTGCGTCCTTTAGCATCCTAGGCATATCGCATCTTTGTTGAGACCCCCTTTCACAGCCCTTTTAACGCACTAGACTCGGGCCTTGAGGGGCGCCGTAGTGGAGTTCTTTAACGACCTGGAGTTCTTTAACGACTGGGAGTAATAAAACAAGAACACAAGAAAGGGAGAGACAGTTTGGAACAATTTTGAGTGAGTTAACAACAGGATCTGCCGACCACAGAAACGAATTCGTCAAGATACTCAAAAATAGGAAAACGCATAACCCCATGACGCTAGAACCGCGGTTATCTGAGGCATGAATTGGTTCAGGTTTCTTTTCTCTCGGTAGTTTTTCAAAAAAAAAAAAACTGCGGCAATAGCCGAATGTTTTTAGGCAAGGGGAAACTAGGCAGCTCAGTTTGCGCCGGCGGTGGTTGAAATCCCGCTGCTCGGGCCTGAACTTTTCTGTGCTATATAGTATCATTCGAAAGGGAAGGTCCGAAAGTTTTCGGATAAGTTCGGCTCCGTGATTCACCTGAGGTTCAGGGTGATGTTCGGCATCGAATTCGCTGCAGTTGTCTGATGATGTTCTTTTGGCGAGACTGCATGAGAGCTATTAAAAGCTTTCCACGTTAAAATATGAACAGCTTATTTAGTCAATAAACCTACCATATCCAGCGCGCCAATAGCTCTGTGCACGCGTCCATGAACAAAGAGAGTTCTATCAATATTCAAAAATAACTGCCATGGCAAGTACTGACCACAGAACGCGACAAAAATTGTTCAGAAAAGCAAACGAAAACAAGAAAAAATATGAAGTTAATTCGAGCTACTGCATAAAAAATAGGATATATCTGGATCGACAAACTAAGAAATCTGCCAAGACACATCCATCGTCTAGCGGCACGCATCCCGCAGCAAATCCGTATTGAGTGGGTCCCGCGTGACCTGAGCGCACAAAGCCGCGCAGATTCTGCGACCCGCCTTTCGACCTCAACCTCGTCTTTGCCTCGAGTCCTCACTCTGGATGACACCACCCTCATTTTAACAAGAAAGGAACACCTCCGGCGCCGCACACGTGCTCTAATCCCTCCGTGTGTGGTAACCCTCCCCCGTGGTCTTACCCGTGCAGAGGAGGTTGCGCTTCGGAGGATACGGGTCGGGGTTGCCCTAATTCCAGCTGTGACACGCAAGTGGCCGCATTTCAGATTTATATCCCCGCCCCGGGTGTCCAGTCTGCAAGAACAGAGACTGCGAGGCGGATATCCACCACCTGTTGTGGGACTGCCCGGCGCTGAAGCCGACGAGAATTCGGCACCTGGCGGCAGTGGGACTCTCAACACCAGACAATCCGGATTGCTATATTGCCTGGACACAGGGTCCATATTATCGTTCACTTCTTGATTTCATCAAATCAGCCCACCTTTTTTCATTTATATAAACATCTTACTCATCTCTCACTTCATAGTTTTTATGCCCTGAGGCAATAAACATCGCTTCAAAAAAAAACTAAGGTAGAAGAAAAAGAACCTACATTCTTGCGCATTTTTTTCCTATTCATCCCACGCGCCGAGACCCTCTCGTGCCAATGTTCTACTGTGCACGCATCCGCCGATCACGGATCTTTATCCGAGAGCTCCCGTGGCAAGGCATTGGTCCCAGGTGCTCGAAACGAAGCACCGTCGGACACAGGTCATTTTGCTGCTGCTGCTTCGTAGAGCCAATGAAAGTGGGAGCTTGGTGTCGATGTAGCGGGCGTTCGGACGGCAGGATTAGCGCGGCCATTTACCTTCAACGCCGGCGGCTGCGGACCCTGGAGGAGATGGCGCCGGCAGTGGCACTGCAGGAGGACCCCTACACGCTATTCGGTTCCGGCAGTGACGTTTACTGGCGGCGACGAACGTGCTTCCCAGGATACCTGCTTCGGAGCCAGTACCGGGACCAGTGTATGCGGAGGTGGGCGCACTTACTGCCACAGTGTCTGCGCCGGCTGCTACGCTCAGTGTGTGGGAAGGAACTGCGCCTGCGTGCTGGACAGCGAGCACTTCCGGAAGCCTGACGCCGTCGGGGTGACCTGCAGCAGCGAAGACCTCGCCTCAGGACACATCCGGTGCTGGAATGTCAGCGACTGTGACACCATGCAGCTGCTGGTCGCTGGTCCTGAGCGAGGAGGACTTTCAATACCAGACCAGCGGCTGCTCCGGTGTGGTCTAGTCGCCCTCCATTAGGTTCGAACTCTGACGCGTCGCTAGAGCGCTTGCTGCAGCGGAGGAAAGAATCCGCACTGGATAGAAGAAGCGGCGCTAGCCAGCCTCTTTATGTACAAGAGCGCAGGACGTCTGGGCGCGCCTTCGATTTGTGACTAAGGCGCAAGTCTCGCTCATCGGGAGGTAGCCTTGCTAGCATGCTATTGTTAAATGGACTTCTCGGCTATTCTACTCTTGAGCTGGGATGATATATTAAATGCATATTCGCTGAATGGTACTGTGTCATGGGAGCAGAAAAGCTGCTGTATCTGGCTTCATTGTGGCTGGAGGTTCCAGATGCAAAGGGCGCCTGGGAAGGGTCAACAACTGATGGGGGCGATACAACGCGTGAAAAACAATGGCTAGCTGACAGACGCGATGGCTCTGCCATCAGCCACGGCCGTTGCAATCCTCAATCTGCCTGTTGTGTCCTTTGAATCTCTTGCATGGCCGTGCTGCAAGCAGTTTTGTGAATAGGAGCCTGTCTATAGGGGCATGCAGCGTGGCTCAGCATTACTGTATTTGCTAGCATGGTTTTGACAGTTTCTGCTGGGACCATAATAGGACTTTCCGTTTTGTAGCGATAGCTACACTACGCCACCTCTTCGACCTTTCAGCGTGGCACCACTTGAGCTCCGCTCCGTGGCGGCGCCGTTGGTCACGTGGATTGATCACGTGGTGCGGAGCAGCTGCTGCTGCCGGCGCGCAACAGCTGTGCGCATGCGCCGTGTCAAGTGGGACGAAGATGATGGAACGCCCATCGAAACGGAGCGGCGAAAGACTGACTTTGCAATTCGACTGAGCTAGTCCCACTCGGCCAGATGTCGCTATCGCGTCACTCCAGGTTTAACGAGAGTTAAACCAAAGCCTTTTTTTTCAGGTTTTGTAGTTTACTGCACAGTAAAAGAGTCCATTGTTCGAAGTAACGATCCTCTTTCATAATGAACGTGAACAGAAATGTACTTTGGCGCCGATTTTATGTACATATAGGACCCTTCCGCGAGACCTATTTGGAAATCCTAGCCAGTACAGCGCCACTACCTGCAGCAACTAGACACATACCGCTATGAAAAAAGAATGTTACAACAGAACGATCATTCTTCGCCGTCATTACGAAAATAGATGACAACGCATGCAGAGGAAGTAAGAACAGCACTTGAACTATGCTTTCCACCCCATCCAGCTTAAGCAATTGTGACTATTGATGCACCGAGATATGCAATATGAAATGGCTTTGCATGAGCCCGTGTACACCGCTAACTTCATGCCACCAGGAAGTTCGCATTTCGTGCAGGGCGCGCGAAGAGGCCCTAAAGAAGTGGACGAAGTGTAGGATGAATGCATCCAGAACGCTTGGATCCTCAGAGTAATATTAGGTGACTGAAGACGAGGTGCAGTTTTGTGTTCTGCGCATACGCAACGGTAGCACACACCCTCAGGATAGCCAGTAAATTATTTGCTGTAGAACACGTTCTTGGGCAAGTTGGTTCATAGCTTGAGTAGATCGAGCGCACAAAAACACACCACACAGGAAAGGAAGACATGAGAAGCACCTGTATCGTGTCTTCCTTTCCTGTGTGCTGTTTTTGTGCGCTTCATCTACTCAAATAATTTGCTTGGCAGTAATTTTCCGAAAAAAAAAAGGAAAAGGTGAGAAAAACTGGTCTCTGCTGATAGGCTTAAACAGCGATTTTTGCTCAAAAGCATCAGAGTATGCAATCTAAAAGGCAACACACTCCCAAGGTGAAAATGCTAAATGAGTTACATGGTCTGAAACTTGGAGGGGGACACTTAAGCTCCAAGTTAAGGGTGTGACCCCATATACATGTGACTGTTCATTCTCTACTTTACATTCATAGATTGCGGATAATCCTCATAGCACTCCTGGCACTGCTGCGCAGCGCTTAGATGATTTGCCACTGCGCTGCCATCGATGGGGCTTGTCTTTCCAAGCAACCTCTCGCGACCAATCAATAACTGCCACCTGCCATGGTGGCCAGTTTGGCCCGTGTGCACCGCTAACTTCATGCCGTCAAGAAGTTCGCATTTCGTGCAGGGCACGCGAAGAGGCCCTAAAGAAGTGGACGAAGTGTAGAATGAATGCATCCGGATCGCTTGGATCCTCACAGTAATATTAGGTGACTGAAGACGAGGTGCGGTTTTGTGTTCTGCGCATACGCAACGGTAACACACCCTCAGGATAGCCAGTAAATTATTTGCTGTAGAACACGTTCTTGGTCAAGTTGGTTCATAGCTTGAGTAGATAGAGCGCACAAAAACACAGCACACAGGAAAGGAAGACACAAGAAGCGCCTGTCTCGTGTCTTCCTTTCCTGTGTGCTGTGTTTTTGTGCGCATCTACTCAAATTATTTGCTTGGCAGTAATCTTCCGGAAAAAAAAAAGGAAAAGGTGAGAAAAACTGGTCTCTGCTGATAGGCTTAAACAGCGATTTTCGCTCGAAAGCATCAGAGTATGCAATCTAAAAGGCAACACACTCCCGAGGTGAAAATGCTAAATGAGTTACATGGTCTGAAACTTGGAGGGGGACACTTAAGCTCCAAGTTAAGGGTATGAACCCATATACATGTGACTGTTCATTCTCTACTCTACATTCATAGATCGCGGATAGTCCTCATAGCACTCCTGGCACTGTTGCGCAGCGCTTAGATGATTTGCCACTGTGCTGCCATCGATGAGGCTTGTCTTTCCAAGCAACCTCTCGCGACCAATCATTAACTGCCACCTGCCATGGTCACGTGACCTTTGTGGCCCACCTTGGTTGCTTCTCTGGGGATTTTTCGCTCACGAAGACGACGCCAGATTTTACACAGGGCAGCAGCCTTAATGCCATTGCATTAAAATATTGAGCTACTGTCAGCATTCCAGCACAGGGTGTGTTGCGAGGTCAGGTCATCGCTTGTGTGGACCACCGCAATCAGGATGAACACCTAGCGTGCGACGTCGTTTCCTGGCTTCGCTATCAAAGGCAGGGCTCAAGAGTGGCTTAGAGGCCAAAGAATACCACTGGAAACTATTAGAAACAAAGTACAGTTTCTGGACACCGCTGTCACCATCCGCGGTGGCTCAGTGGTTAGAGTGCTCGGCTACTGAGCCGGGCACCTGGTTTCGAACCTGACCACGGCAGCAGAGTTTTAGAGGAGACGTAAACACTAAAGGCGCCCGTGTGCTGTGCGATGTGAGCGCACATTAAAGATCCCCAGGTGGTAGAAATTATTCTGGAGCCCTTCAATACGGCTCCACTTTCTGCGGTGATGGTGGGCTTACGAGGGGCGTCCTCCTTTGGAGTGATTTTGAAATACCGTAGAATTAAAAATATCACTTTTCCAGATGGCAATGGGCTGGTATATTTTTTGTCTGCTTGCTGGAGGAAGGGGGGGGGGGGGGGGATAAGAGTGAGGTGATATTTAATGCTGATGAACAACAAAACTTTTGCTCTTGTCTGAAGGGATACCTATATGCTCGTGAGTGTTACTCTCGCAAGCAGACTGTCAGTAGTTGTCAGAAAGGTCACCTTTTCCCTTTGACAAAAAAAATACCAACCAGGGTAATGATCGCTCATTAATAACATTAGGTAAGTGTGATGACTGGATTGTTTCACAAGGGGAAACAGAATGAACAATCAGGCACAAGGAGGTACGTGATAGAACAATGCCTTTATTACACTGGATGTGGAATGAGTGCTAGAAGACGTGGTGACAATGGCATGGGCACAAAGCGAGAACAGTGATGATGCCATGCAAAGTGTTTTCAAAGAGGCATGACCTGTTCTTTCTTTGGTATTCAGCCACCATTGGCTCTAATGGCAGCAGCTATGCAATGAAACCCAATAAAAACTTTAATATTAAACAGGCACACCACAGGCATCATGTCCACCAAACTACTGGCTACCTTCACCATGTTCCACCCCGGACTCCTCTTGACCGTCCCCGTCCACCACCCCATCCACCCCCATTGTAGCCCTCTCCACCTTGGTAGCCTCCACTGCTGTAGCCACCACGGTTCCCGCTGCTGTAGCTACCGTAGCCACCACCACTGCCACGATTCCCATAGCCATAGCCACCAGAGCTTCCATAGCCACCAGAGCTTCCATAGCCACCAGAGTTTCCATAGCCACCAGAGTTTCCATAGCCACCAGAGTTTTCATAGCCACCAGAGCTGTAGCCGCCCCTGTTGCCGTAGCCGAAGCCACGACCGCGGTTGTAGCTGCCCCTGAACCCAGGACTGTAACTGCCCCTGCTTTCGGCTCCATAGCCACCCCTGGAGCCACCTCGAAAGCCTCCTCTGAAGCCACCACGGGAGTCAGAGTAGTCAGCACCTGGGCCAGGTCCTCCTCCACTGACACTGCTCAACCGAGGCATCTTTCTGAAGGGCGGTGGATGCCCACTGTAAACGAAAGTTTTTTTTTCACTGTGAGGTCAAAGCCCAAGTGCATCACAAACATGTACCGATAATTATGAAGAGCCAAAAAACTTCTTTAGTTGGATACAACTCAAGAATGAGACGGCTTTTTCTCGTCAAAGGACCCTCTTCCAAGCAATGGAGTAGGCAGATTCTCATGACCCTGCTAGCGTGAATATGCAGGAAACGGCTAATGAAAGAAGATAGTCCCCTTCCTGTATTGTCACGCTCCCTGCATTGTCATGCTCGCGGGGTCATGAGAATCAGCGGACTCCATTGCCTTTGACGGAGAAAAGTCGCTTCATTCTTGAGTTGTATCCCACTGTCACAGTAATTAAGTACACTCTAAGTGAGATCAACTGTTTCTCCTTGTCCTCTGAATCCCTTTGCCCATTCTTCGCTTCAACAGGATTTGGACATTTGTAGCAACACTGATTATTTACTGCAGGCAAGGGAATGTCTCTTTATGAGAACATTGCTGACAGATGCAGAAAAAAACATTAATGCATTAACAAAAAAAAAAAATTGTAGACCTAAGCTCACTGGCTTAGCGCGTTACTCAGTAAAAACTGTCACAGCTTTGGTTTAGCCATTTATCCCTGCATTTGGCTGTGGAATCTACATCGCCAGCAATAAAAGAAAGCAGCCTAGCCGTGCTCATGCTAACCAGTGAAACCTGATCTGGTCACCTGTTGCCTCACATCCTCTTTTTTTCCCCCATCTTCAATTAGCAAAGCTGGTAAATGGCAACTGCTGACTTGAATTACCCCCTATAAGGGCCGCACCCATGCGCAGGCCGCATTCTGTTTTCCCAAAGGAAATATTTAAAAAAAAAAAGACCCCTGTAAAGGCCGCACCAAACTAGACATGCAGGAATAGCCTTCTAAATGCAAGCGCAGAGGAGGTTCCAGGTGCCGCCCACCGATTGCACCAGAGGCCACGGGTCATCATCATCATCGTCGTTTTCCTCCGCCATGAGCTCTCGCTACCCATATCGGCATCAGTGCCTCCTCCAGCCTTTTGTGGCTATTGCCTTTTGTGGCTATTACGGGTTATCTAGTTTACTATAGCATGGGAGCTGTGGAAGCGTAGTAGTTCACTATAGCTGCGGCTTACATGTGCTGCCGCCGAGCGTTGCAGTTTTAGCACGGTGGGCAAGCACCTTAACATTTACACGGCTGGGTTTGCTCTCGAACACTGCAAGTGTGCGGCGGGCAGGAAATTAGAAGGACGAGAAGTGCGCCCGACGATGGTGCAACCAAACAAATGCATTGAGGAACACAACCTTCAAAAACCGCACATTACGAGGCATGCCTAACAAGTTTTCCAAACTGGAAGAAGAGCTGCTCTGCTGACAACACTGACAACTGACACGCTGCACAACTTGTGGGATGAATATACACCAGAGCACAGCACCAGCTCGAGAGTTGAAAGACTCCGTGGGTGATGACTGAATGTAGAATAAATGCCACTCATTCCCTGATTAGTGTGTTTAAAATTTTTTTAATCGCACATCCCGTACATAGGTCACACCCCGAAAATTGGCTCTAGAATGTGAAAAAAGAAACTGTGGTCCTTGCATGCGTTTATACCGTAACTTAAGTGAGTTGAGCTAAATGAATTCACTAAGTAATTACAGGGGGACGCGGGGATCAGATCCCGAAAGTCGCAGAAAAAAAAAATCGATTTTTGGAAACCATGCGTTTCGGCATCTGCAACGCCTAATCTACGTTGTATCAAAATGATTTTGCTGAAAACGCACTAAAAGTGCCCGAAAAAATTTAATTTGTCAGTGCGCAGGGCGAGAAACCAGTTATAAATCGTGCAAAATCACCGCAGCTCGCGGAGCCATATCTCGTCTTTCTCGCCACCGAGCGCCGCCATCTTGGTACCGTTTGAAAGCTCGAAGTTCCACCGTTTTGTCTCTGAATTCCTCAGTCATCGCCATCTTGTAACAGTCGCACAAACACAAAAGAAGCACGGATATGCCAGGGGTGGTCACATGGGCCCTCCAATGAAAGCGGGCCTCCGATTGGCTGCCGGTCTGAAAGGCGCCTCCCCATTGGTTGCTGCTGCGGCAGCGGGCAAGCTGGCAACCACAGCAGACCGCTGTTTTCTGCTTTGCAAACAACGCCGGAGTCTTCATTTGACACGCAGAATTCGGATTTCTGAAAGCTCCCTGGTTACTGATGGATCGTCGCTCATTTTAAAAGAAATTTTCGATGAAGCACGCTTTCAGAAAACGGAAGCGCAAGCCTCCTAAGCCGAGAAAAAGACGGCGGCCAGAGGGAGAAGCGGAGCACCCGACTGAACAAGCAGAAACGTGCCGCGCTATCTTGCACCGCACTACTCCAGCAGTGAAGCCGATAACCCAGTCGACGGAAGACGCGCCAACGGAGTCTCTTGCACCTTTGCGTTCGGCCACGTGAATCGGTAGCCGAGATTGCAGCGTTGCAGGCGACGCCGGCAGAAACGGTGTGCTCTGCTTCCGGCGCATCGTGCGACATGGACATGCAGTCTGCAAGTGAGCCCCAACCGTCGACAAGCTACAGTGCGATAGCTGACGATTCACCGGATGAATCGTCGCCCAAACGTAGCACCAGTCAGGCGCGCCTCGAGCCGCGTTTCGTGTCGTTGGCAGTGACGGCAGAAGCGCAGACATGCAGCGTTCACGACTCCCTTCGCGCAGCGTCCACAACTGAACGGAAGTTTAGTCAGCACTGTCAAAGGACGAGCATTCCTCGCTTTTTGCGATAGAGACTGCAGTAAATGAGGCAGTCGTGAAGTACAATTCCGGGAGCCAAGGAGCCTACTTGGCAATATGTGCCACCTTGGGTGTGCATCATGGTGCCCTTGCCATCCAGAGGGCTCAAGAAAAGGACCAAGAACACATGAAGAAGGCGTCCAAAGCCCACCAAACAAAGAGGCAAAGGTGCAAGAAGATGCCTGACAGCAATGATGCAAAATATTGCAGCTCTGGTGCTTTCTAACAAATCTGCAGTGCTTGCAAAACTTTAGAGCTAGTTTTCTCAGAAGTGAGTTTTGAGCCGACTGTCCTGCTAGTGGAAAGCATAGCACAGCTATGCCTTGTGGGATTTGCATAGAGTTTGTTGCACTGTATTTCTTAGTAAATTCTCTATGCAGTGACATTTCCAAATTTTTAATAGCTATCTTTTTTTTTACTGTTTAGCTAAATTGGCATGTTGATAACGACAGCATTTCTCAAACATGGATATAATGTCCTGTGTAGAAAAAAAATACGGGTGATAAAAATATTTGGAGAACGTCACTGCATGAACTATTCATTTGGCTAAAATATGAAAGCAGCTATGGGCTTCTACCATGTTTTTTTGTCACGTCAGGCTCTCTGCAAGTTGGGTGCCAATAAAAATTTGTAATGTCAAAAGTACTTGAGATATATCAATGAAACTTTGTAATTAGTCATTCAGCACACTTCCCAATAACCATGCCAAATTTCATTGCTCTACTACAAAAAATAAGGAATTCCACTCAGATCCCCACCTCCCCCCTAAAGGGGGGACATGGGTCTTTGAGAACAAAAAATGACCAAAAAACAGATTTTCTGAAAATAGCATTTTCGGAATCTGCAGCTATTATTCTCAAAATTCACCAATTTTCTTCTTCCTGAAGTCCGTAGTTTCAGCATATTATTGAGTTTAGACCACCATGCAGTCTGAATTTGTGCACGAGCAGACGAAAAAACGGCACATTTTTCATTATGCGGAGCCACTGTTCCACCGTACCAATCGCGGCCATGTTGGGCTCGTTTGAAAGAGCGCTCTCTAGGCTTCAATTTCCCGCCACTGCTGCTTACATGCCCTCAGTGGACACCAAGAAAAAGAACCACAACCAAGGAAAAAAATGCGGGGTCTGATTCGCTGCTGGGCGCACGTGACTGAATCGAGCCACCCGACTGGCGGATTCCGCCACGCATCGTCTGCTCGAGCCGGCGTTGGAAGTGGCGAAGACACCATTTTGTTGACAGCCTAGACCAATCAGCAACGATGCCTCTGAGTAAATTTCGTTTGCGCGACAAATTCGGCAAAAAGAAGTCCGCGCGCGGTGACAACTTCCAAAAACGTCCTGCGTCACCCAAATGCTGTGAGAATGTGCAGGAGCCAGCGGCAAGTGAAGTCCCCGCGAACAAAATAGGCCTAGCGAGCTCGGCGACACCTACGCACAGCGGCTGCGTCCGCTCCGACACAACGATACTGCAGCCTTCGGACTTGCTTACAAATAAGCGAAAAGCGGAAGGAATTCTGCAGGAGCTGAAATCAACTGCAGCGACGAAGAAAAAGTTTGATTTCATCGGAAACTGTGACGACCGTCCCCTTGACGGTACAGACGGTCGCCGTGCGGACGATAGTGCTTTCACTATTGTGAGTTCAGACTCCTTCAACGAACTGTTGCGTGCCGTGAAGTGTAGAGTGTGTGGCGGGGATGCACAGGTTTCTAAAGGGAATCGCGAGCACGGTTTAGCGGTGAAATTGTCCCTCGTGTGTGTGAACTGCGGAGACAATGCGTCGGCACGGAGCTCGCCGCGCGCGCATGGCAGCCAAAAGTTAACTCCGTTTGTCGTAAATATTCTTGCTGCACGCGCGATGCAAAGTACTGAAATAAGCAAACCACGCTAAATGATGTGTTTGCTGCGATGAATATACTGCATCGTGGCCTGCACACGAAAACGTGGCAGAGCTATGTGAAGAGTAAGCTGACGCCCGCAGCAACACGTGCAGCCGAAGAAGTGTTGAAGGACAGCGCCAAATATGTTCGCCAGCTCTACCGCGAGCTGAACCTTGACAACCCCGGGAACATTTCAGTCTCTTTCGATGGTTCGTGGATGAGCCGGGGTCATTCATCCCGCATCGGTGTCGGTGCATTAATTGAACTTCTTATCAGGCTCGTCCTGGATTACGTTGTGTTTAGACATTTCTGTGCCGGGTGCGAGAGCGGGCCTAAGGACGACGACCCGTCCTGTCAAGCATGGAGCGACAGCCACTTGTGCCAAACAAAAAAAAACATGGACAAAAAGTCCGGTGAAATGGAAGTACAGGCTGGGCTTGTGTTGTTCCAAAGGTCATTGGAGAAATATGGCCTTAGATACACTACTGTCCTTTCAGATGGCGATAGCCACACATTTTTTGCACTGCAAGAATCGTCTGTGTACGGCTATGTAAAAATACAGAAAGAAGACTGCACGAATTATGTGCAGAAGCGAATGGGCACAGATCTGCGCAATGCAATTGCCAAGCATAAAGGCAATGCATAAGAGAGCCTTAGTGGCAAAGGAAAGCTAACAGGCGACCTTGTCACTAAGTTGACGTCATATTACAGCTGGGCCCTGAAAACCCATGCTGGAGATATTGGAGCCATGCACAAGGCCGTGACGGCCACATACCATATTTACTCGAATCTAACGCGCACCTTTTTTCCGATATATCGGGTCCAAAAATTGGGTGCGCGTTAGAATCGAGTGCGACACTAAATCTCCGATATCATATCGCCATCGGCATTTCAAAATGGCCGCCTCGTACGCACTTCGAGCCTAGCTGTCTATGCCTAGCCAGCCTAGCTGCAGTAGCGTCCTCCTCGTGCTTAGTCTACCCGTTTTCTGCGTTTGATCTACCAGCATGGACGTGAGATACGTCAAGTTCATCATGATGCCGCATTTAAAAGGAAAGTCATCATGCGTGCAGAGACGGACGGAAATCGGACCGCATCACGCGCATTCGGAGTTCCAGAAACATGCGTGCGGGACTGGCGCAAGCAGAAAAAAGATTTTCGCCAGCAAGGCTACACGAAAGGGTTTCAGTGGACCGAAGCAGGGCCGGTTCGCCGAAATAGAAGAGCGGCTTGCAGAATACGTGCAAGAGCAGCGAGCGGCGCAGCGGCCAGAGACGACTGATCTGCTCAAAATCCGGGCGATGCAGTTAGCCCTACAAACGGGGCTCACGTGGAGCGACTTCAAAGCGAGCAGGTGCTGGCTGTCAAATTTTATGAAGAGAAAAGGGTTTTCTCTTCGAAGGCGGACGGGGATATGCCAGAAGTTGCCCGAGGAGTATGAAGAAAAGTTTTCAGCGGTACGTTTAGAATTTGCGCCGCAGGAACGGCTACCATCTCGACCAGATTGGAAATGCCGATCAGACACCGCTCTACTTCGACATGCCTGCCACCACAACTGTTGAAAAGAAGGGGGCGAAGCAAGTGCGCGTGTTGTCTTCCGGCCACGAAAAAACCCGCGTCACCGCAATGCTTTGTTGCACCGCGGATGGACACAAGCTGCCCCCGTATCTTATATCCAGACGCAAGACGCTCCCGAAAGGAATCGTGCTTCCGAGTGGCGTGATTGTGCGCGCAAATGAAAAAGGTTGGATGACGACGGACTTGGTCGCCGACTGGATCGATCACGTCTGGCGCAAGAGACCCGGCGGCAGGTTTGGGCCTGCGTGCAATGCTTGTGCTTGACGCATTCAGGTGCCATCTCGACGAACGCATCAAGGACAAGCTCGCTGCATGCAACACCGACCTTGTCGTGATACCCGGCGGCATGACATCGCAGCTCCAGCCGCTCATGTTTGTTTAAACGAGCCGGTTAAAGACAGGATTCGGGCGCTCTACACCGAATGGCTTGTGTATGGCAGCCATGAATTCACTCCCAGCAACAGTATTAAGCATCCCTCGCTGCAAGACTTCACTGGATGGGCGAAAGATGCGTGGTGCACGATACCGTCTGCCATGGTCAGCAAGGCCTTTAAAAAATGTGGTATATCGAATGCCATGGACGGCACCGAGGATGAAATGCTTTGGTCCGTCGACAGTGATAAGGAGTTGTCCGACAGCGACGACGAGTGAAAACAATCTTGGCAAGATAAGCCGTTTCGTTTTGTGTGTGTGTGTTTTATTATCGCAACTTAGTGCATCGAGATTAAACCTTTGTTTTTCCAAACGAGACAAAGTTGTATTAGTGTATGAAAGCGTGAGGTGCGTGGTACTTTTTTTTTTTTTTTGCGAAGGAAAACGGGTGCGCGTTACAATCGAGGGCGCATTAGATTCGAGTAAATACGGTACTATCACGTAACGTCAAATGATAGTGCAGCAAACCACACTTTGTGCCCAACAGGGCCAAGCTCATGGTGCCGCCAGAATGCTGCTGCAGCCAAGGGTGAGCCCGCTCCCAGGCACAGGTATAATCTGGCCCCACATGTGTGCAAAGCACTTTTCCCCATATATGACCGCTTGGCAGACCCAAAGCTACTGGAGCGGTGCTTGCGTGGCAAAACTCAAAACAATAATGAAAGCCTGCACTCGCTGATATGGTCGCTCGCACTGAAGGAGCGACATGATTCGCTGTTTTCAGTTCAAGCAGCCGTTGCAGAGGCTGTTGTCCGCTTCAATGCGGGAAATCTGAAGGCATCTTCCCAAATAGTGAGCGAGCCGAGTATGAACCTTGGCCAA
Source organism: Amblyomma americanum (assembly GCA_030143305.2). Classification (NCBI taxonomy): domain Eukaryota; kingdom Metazoa; phylum Arthropoda; class Arachnida; order Ixodida; family Ixodidae; genus Amblyomma; species Amblyomma americanum. The sequence goes on from JARKHS020030079.1 coordinate 36,080, forward strand.
CATAACGTCAGGAGGATGGCTGAGAAAGACAGGCGCCGGACAGCAGAATCCGTACGCAAGCATGCCTCTACTGAAAGTATGCATCGGGCACTGAAAAAGTGCCATTCTAGTCAGACCAAGCAGTCTGACTGCCTGGTGCATATTAGCCCTTAAAGAGGCTCTGAAACGCCTTCCGAGCAGAGCACATTAACTCAATCACTGCCCTGCGTTGCCATGAAAACCAGAGCCAAATAATACTCTTCTACACGCAGCAGACGACCCACAATCGCGCGTCAAAGTTGGCGAGCCCTTCCCGGCGACTTTTTCATGCTCGCACCCTCCTCCGTCCCCCGCTTCTGCGTAGACAAGGCGAGAGGTGGCCATTGGTTAGATTCTTGCAGACGTCAGGCAGCTACCGCGGCCGCGGCCAATAAGCCGGTTAGCTCCGGCGGGTCGGGAAGTTCCGCTCCCAGAGGGGGGTCGGCGAAGGAACGCCTACCTTCCAGCGTGCAAAAAGTGACGAGAGGAGAGGGAAAGGCGCGAAGACGCTGAAATTCAAATTTTAACTACAGATAACTCAGCTTCTACAAAGCGCATTTAAAAAATCCTTGCTGAACATGATTCGTGAAGCGGCGTGCTTCAATATCCCAGGCATGCCGCGACTTTATTAGAGCCCCTTTCACAGCCCCTTTAAGAAATGTAAATATGTATATATCTTGATGAAATTTTGAATAAATTATGTATAGTTTGTTTTTTCTCATTTTCTCAAAACGCAAATTTTGGACACCTGCTTGTTTTAATTTGTCGATATCTCAGCAACTATGATGGGTCGAGATGTATTTTCTTTTGCTAAAGGAAGCTGGAAGTGCAGTGAGTGCAATGATTGAAGCAGAATTCTTTAATTACGCTTCAAAAATTTTTTATTTTGCAAAGTTCATTGAAGCATGATAGGCACAACCTGGAAGATGGTATTCCAAGTGCTGCAAAATTGCTAATAAGGGTAAAATGAAAAAACTGCTTCGATCGTTGCACTCTCTGGTCATTGTACTAGGTTGCCATGCATTAGAAATAATTTTTATGAAGCCATTTTTTTCTGCACGGAGGCACTAATTAATGAACAATTAAAATTACATCATGGACTAATTAACTTAGAAACAAATTACATATTTGAAATCAGCATAAAAAACTGAACAAATTGGTATGATTTCATTAGGATTGGCTTCAAAATAAGGAAAATACCTCTAAGAACAGTGTCCCCCAAGCTATTTTCATTATTTCTATGCCAATAATAATGAAATTTAACTATATTGCCCAGTTTTTTGTGCTGATTTCAAATATGCCTTTCTTTTTTTTCTAAGCTAGTCATTACCCAAGTTACATCACATTAATTAGTCATTAATTAGAACCTCACTACAATGAAAATGGCTCTGCAAAAATTAATTTTTTAAACATGGCTTCATAGCCTAATGAATAGAGAATGCAATGTTCAAGGCAGTTTTTCCATTTTATCCATGTGTGTAATTTAATGAAACTTTGAACATCAACATTCAAAATGTGCTTGTCAAACATTCAAAAGTTTGCAAAATCATTAATTTTTGAAGCCTGATAGGGGAATTCTGTTTTGAACATTGCAACCCCTGCACCTTAAGCTTCCTTTAGCAAAAGAAATTACATCTCTATCTGCTCTAGATGCAGAGATATCATTGTCCCAAAACAGCCGGGTGGCAAGAATTTGCAAATTGAGAAAAATGAGAAAAACCCAAATGGGCCACAATTTATTGAATATTCATGATGATATCTGCATATTTATATTTCCTGGGGGCTAATAAGCACCAGGCATGTAATCTGACTGCTGCTTGTGGGTAGAGTGCCGCTTTTGCAGTGCCCGTTGCACTCTTGCAGAAGAGACCCGTTTGCGCATAGACTCGGTTGTTCGTCGCCTATCCTTCTCAGCCATCCTCTTCCTGTTACTTAGGCCAACGTTAATGTCCAGCTCGCTGAGTATTTGGGAAGACGCTTGAAGACTGCCTGCATTGAAACGGACAACAGCCTCTGCAACAGCGGCTTGAACTGCAAATAATGATGCATGGCGCTCCTTTGGTGCCAGTGACCATATTAGCGAGTGCAAACTCTCGTTGCTGTTTTGAGTTTTTCCTCGCTAGCAACGCTCCAGCAGCTTTCAGTCTGCCAAGCGCTGATATATTGGCAATAGTGCCTTGCACACATGCAATGGCAAGCTATATCTGTGCTTCGGACTGGGCTCTCCCTTTGCTGCGGCAGCATTTTGGCGGCACCATGAGCTTGGGCCCATTGGGCACAGGCTGTGATTTGACACATTATCATTTGATGTAATGTGGTGATACGTGGCCATCACTGCCTGCTGCATTGCTTCGACATCTCTGGTGTGAGACTTCAGAGCCCAGCTGTAGTATGCAGTCAACTTGTTCACAAGGTCGCCCGTGAGCTTGCCTTTGCCACTGAGGCTCTCTGTTACCTCGCCTTTGTGCTTAGCAATCACATTGCGCAGGGCCGTGCCCATGCACTTTTGCACATGGTTTGTGCAGTCCGCTTTCTGCACTTTTATAAAACCATACACATCAGCCTCCTGCAGTGCCAGAAATGTGTGGCTATCTCCATCACACAAAACTGTCGTGTATCGAAGGCCATGTTTCTCTAACGACCTTTGAAACATGACAAGTGCAGCCTGCACTTCCATCTCGCCAGATTTTTTTTCCGTGTTCTTCTGACACCTGTGGCTGCTCTTCCATGCCTCATACGATGGGTCACTTTCCGTAGGCCCGCGCTTGCACCCCGCACAGAAGTTGCTGAACACAACATAGTCTAGTACAAGTCCAGTGAACAGCTGCGGCCACACCGATGTGCGATGAATGACCCCGGGTCATCCACGAACCGTCGAACGAGACAGCGATATTTCCAGGGTTGTCCAAGTGCAACTCTGTGTAGAGCTCGCGAACGGAATGGGCGCTGTCCATCATCACTTTTTCGGCTGCGCGTGTTGTCGCGGGCGTCAGCTTGTTTTTCATGTAACCTTGCCAGGTTTTACTGTGAAGCCCTCTATGGGAAATATTCATTACTGCAAAGACATCGTTCAGTGCAGTTTGCCGATTTCCCGTACTTTGCATTGCCCATGCAGCAAGAATATTAACAGTAAATGGACTTATTTTTTGGCTCCCTTGAGCGCGCGGCGAACTCCACGCAGATGAAATCTCGCCGCAGTTCACGCACAAGAGAGCAAGCCTCACGGCTAAACCGTATTCACGATCACCTTTAGAAACGTCCACGTTTCCGCCACACACCTTGCACTTGACGGCACTCAGCAGTTCGGTGAAAGATTCCAGATTCACAACAGTGAACGCAGTATCGTGTACACTGCCGTTGGCGTCTCGAAGCGGGCGATCATCGCAGTTGCCGATGAAATCCTGTTTCCTCTGCGTTGCTGAAGTCGAATCGAGAGCTTGTAGCTTTTCTTTAGCTTTCGCTTCGATTTCGAGCAATTCCGAACGCTGTAGCATCCTGGTGTCGCAGCGTATGCGGCCGCTGTGCGTAGCTGTCGCCGAGCTCGTTAGGCTTACTTCGACGTCCGCTGACGCCGCTTCACCGGCCGCTGGCTCTTGCGCATTGTCGGTGCTTTCCGATGATGCAAGACGTGAAAAAAGGTTGTTGACTCGCTTATTTCTTTTCCTCTGACCGAACTTGTGCCGCGAGTGGAATTTAATCGGCGACATCGTTGTGCGTCGGTCTCGCTTCTTTCAACAAAATGGCGCCGGGGACGCGTCTGCCAGCGACCAGTAGCAAGACTAGCAGACGAAGCATGCGAGAATCGGCCAATGGGAGGGCTCGTTTCAGTCACGTGCTCATATCAGCGAATCGGACCTCGCGCTTTTTTTGTTGTTCGTGCTTCTTTTCCTTCGCGGCCATTCAGGGCATGCAAGCACAAGCGGCGGGAAATTGCAGCGTAGAGAGTCTTCTTTCAAACGAGACCAAGATGGCTGCGATCGGCGCGCTGAGACGAGCGTTCCGCTGAGTAGAAAATGCACCGTTTTTATCGTCTGCTCATGCACAAAATCGGGTGACGCGGTGATTTACATTTCGTAATAGGGCAAAAATATTGATTTCTGGGAGACAAAAATTTGTGAAACTGGAGATTAATAGTTGTAGATTCCGAAAATGCCATTTTCGAAAATTCGACTTTTTGGTCATTTTTTGGTCCCAAAGACCCGTGTCCCCCCTTAAGGTCTTAGGGCTAAAACTGTAGATTCCACGGTAAAATGCAGGGTTATTTGTCTAAACCAAACCTTTATAACACCTTTCGCTGTCACAACAAACAGTGCGCATCATAGCCCACACGGTTGTCTCAACACGTAAATAAGAACGCATTAAACACAATCAGACCTCCCCACCAAAAAAAAAGCACACTGACACAGCCATCAGCACTGAAGCACTGCACACAGGATGCTAGGCCTGACAGGCCTAGAGTCAAATATGCAATGTTTCCAAACCTATTATGAATGTGTCAGCCTAGAGTCAAATATGCAATGCTTCTAAACCTAAGATGAATGTGTCAGCATAGTGCATTTATTTTTGTCTTTTTTGCTTTGGAGTGTTGATAAATCAGCTTGTTCCTGAAAGACAGCGATGCAGAGAGCAGAAGGAAAATAACCAGAGGATAAGGAAACAGCAGCATTCAACAAAAGCAAGTTCGGGGCCCTTTGACTGCATAAAACCTCACTGCACTTACAAGACAGATGAGGTTCGGTGGTGGAATTTCTATGAAGGCGAAATTCTAGAGGCCCGTGTACTGTGAGATATCAGTGCACATTAAAAAAAAAAACCCAGGAAGTCGAAATTTCCGGAGCCCTTCACTACGGCGTCGCTCATAGCCTGCGTCGCTTCGGGGCATTAGAACCCCATAAACTAAACTTGAAGCATTCCATTCCGAAAAAGAAATGTTTGAGCAGATGGCTAACCAGCTGACTGCTATCCAGGATGCATACATTCTAAGCTCAAGAAGGCCAGGAGGGAGAAACTCATGCTCACCCAAATGACTCCGTAACATCTGTGCCTTCCGCACCAACTTGGATAATGTCAAAGCGGCACAGCTTCTTCACGGTGCTGACCACCCTGGCAAACTGTTCACTTGGCTGCGACAGCATCTCAGGGTCAGCGGTCACGTCGGTTATGAGGTTGTCGACGGCCTGCTGCAGGGACAGCACGTTGGCCGCAACCTGGGGATCCATCTTCAGATTGATCCTGAGGCACCAGAAAGAAGAGAGAAATCTGCACACCACGCACACACCCTTGAACCTACCAACGCGAAACAAACACCACCAATTATTGCTGTCGGCTATCTTACGTTGTTCCGTGCTTCGTGCCGATTCATGCTGCTATGAAGTACCAATCCAGCCATTACACAGTCATGTTTTAGAACAAGAATTCTCAGGACTGCGGACTTTATCCTCTGGTGTTGTCCGATAGCACGGCTGGTGGCCTGCCACCACTTCCACAAAACTTCAATCCAGTGGCCACAAATCTTATGGGCTCGTTACATGCTTTTTATGGCAGCATGAGGCATTTAAAGACATTGGTCTTACTGAATCTCTCTCTCGCTATGTTAACACACTTGTTTGGCGGCAAAAGACGCATTCAGAAAATTGGGTTAAAAAATAGTACCGTATTTACTCGAATCTAGGCCGACACCGTTTCTAAGCTGAACCCCTAAAGTTCGAAGCCAACAAAAAAGAAAATATATTACCTCGAATGTAGGCCAAACAAAAAAAGCGAGGACAGCGTTCACAAAATGCTAACAGCATTTATTGAATCTGAACGTGCAGAGCTCATTCAACGTCGTCGTCGCTGCTAAACTTATCGCTGCGTTCCTTGTCACTGTCACCTTCAAACAGTGCACTATCTTCGGTACTGTGAAGCGCATCAGATATGCTGCACTTTTTAAAGGCGCGCACGATCAAAGTACCTGGGATGTCGTCCCACGCTGCAGCTACCCAGCCCGCCAGCAGCGATAGCAATGCACGTTTTATGCGGCCCGTTGCCGTTAGCATGTGGCCTTCGTCAGTCAACCAGTCCGTGTAATATTTCCGCAGACGATCCTTGAAAGGTTTTTTGATGCAGACACGAAGTGGCTGCACCTGGCCCGTCATGCCGCCCAGTATGATAGCGAGGTCCGTGTTCACTTGGGTGAGCGCAGCCTTAACGTTATCGGTAAGTGCTCACGGTAAGAGTCGACGACAAGGAGCAAGTTCTTTGTCAAAAGGGCTCCCGGACGCCGTCGCCACACAATCTTAACCAACTCTTCCACCGTCGCACCTGTCATCCACCCATTCTCATTTGCCCGCACGACATTTCTTGGAAAAGTTTCTCGAGCAGGCAGTGTCTTCCTTTTAAATATCATATAAGGAGGGAGTTTATGTCCATCAGCTGCGCAGCACAGCATCACAGTTGCGCGCTGCTTCTCGTAGCCCGCAGAGCGCACCTTCACCTCCTTGGCACCCTTTTCATTCACGGTGCACGCCACTGGCACATCAAAATACACAGCCGTCTGGTCGGCGTTGCCAATTTGCCCAAGGTTGTAGCCTGCCGCTTCTCTCTTTTGCAGCACGTAGCGCTGAAAAGCTATCAGCTTTTCTACAAAATCGCTTGGGAGCTTCTGGGTGATTGAAGTGCGACGTCGGAGACGTCGGAGGCTGAAGCCAAATCGCTCCATGAATTTCTGAAGCCAGCTCCGGCTCGCTTTGAAATCCTTTGGCGTTAGGCCTCGCTCCCTCGAAAGTTCCCTAGCTTTCGCTTGGAGCACTTCTGTTGTCACTGGAAGGGCAGCTGCTCTCTGCGTCCGAACAAAGTCGGCCAAAACTGTCTCCACTTCGTGGCGACGGTCTTTCTTTGGTCCGCTAAATGGCATCCTCGTTGCGGCGCACGCAAAACGCTGCTGTCGTTGTCCCCTCCAACGACGGACGTTTTTCTCGTCGACGCCGAAGTCCCGCCCGGCTTGAAGGTTCGACGATGCCTCTGCGGCTATCACAACTTTTCGCTTTAAAGCGGCACTGTAATGGCATCTCCTGCTTGGTGCCATCATGATAACACCCCGCCGCACACCGATGCGGCCGACACGACACTGGTCAAAATGGCGACCTCGCTTGCGTACGGTTCGCTACTGGCATGGCTAGTAGCGACTGCGATACTGACTTTTCTAGATGGTGCTAGCTATGCACCACGTTTAGCAGTTTCAATGAAAAACTGGAGCGTTTTTTAAAACTCTCGAATCTAAGCCAACCCTAGAGTTTGGAATACGATTATTTGAAAAAAATTATCAGCCTAGATTCGAGTAAATGCGGTACATTTTTTTCCCCCACCACTTCATCAAACCTCGTGACGTTGATAACGAAAAGGACTTGCGATCACAAGTGGAAGTGAATGAGTCGCCGTGCGGCCCAGCCACGGAAATCTGTGACTACAACGAGGCATTGATGACACTGCAGTTCGCTCGTGAACTTTTTTTACCTTTCCTCATCATCCTATTACAGGCAACGCTAACGCCGACGCCGCTCAAGCCTAGAAAGGGCGCTTAAGGGGGGAAGCGGGGATCAGATCGCGATTTTCGCGAAAAAAGTCGATTTTTGAAAAGTACGCTTTTCAGAATCTACAGCATCATTTCTATCTTGTACTGAAATATTTCACCAAAAAACAAACTCTAAGCACTAAAAATAAATATATTTGTCGGTGCCGGCGTCCACGCATCCGCCCGAAATCGCGAAAAAGTCGCGAAGTTCAAGGCGCGACTGCTCGGATTTCCCGCCACGGAGCGCCGCCATTTTGGTATCGTTGGAAAGCCCGACTCTTCGGCTCTTTTTCCCAGCCCTTCCCTTCCTCCCCTGCCAGCCAGCAAGCGCACAAAAAAAGAAAAACCGGAGGGTGGCAGCACGGAGCAGCCAATGACTGCCGCGCCCCGATTGGCTCTGCGCCGCGGCGCGTTGTTAGGTGCCTCCTCATTGGCCGACGCCGCGCCATAATGGCGGTTGAGGCAAGGAGCGTCTGCTGGGAAGCCTTTCTGGCCTTTCCTTCTGTTGTGTTTCGAGGAGTTCGACCACGTGCAATGGATCCGCGCACGTTCGAAAAGAAGTACCGGACGAAGCATGCCTACGGGAAGCGGAAACGCAAGCCCGTCACAGCAAGGAAGAAGCGGCTATTGTCAGCAGGTGGTTCGGCCGAGCCAAGCGACCGTTCAGAATCGGCGGAGTACGCGCCCAACGTGCTGTGCGATCTCTCGCCCAACGTGCTGCGGGATCTTGCGCCGAGTCGAGCACCAGCCAGTGATAGTGAGACGAACCACGATCTTTTGCCGTCGAAGCGCGGGCGCAGTGTTACTGCACCGGTGACGATCGACGTGCCAGTGAGTCTCGCCTTAGGCGAGCGTCCCACCATACGCGAGTGTCCCGTCGCAACTTCGTCCAGCACAGATAACGGAGTGGGCTTGCAGCGGTCATCGCCGCCCGACTGCAGAGCATCGGAGACGCGCTTCCGCGGTGAATCGTTCAACGCCGAGATGTCTCCGCAGCCAACAACCGCCAGTGAAGGCAGTCCCATGCCATCGACGAGTTCCGGCGCTTCGACGGTGCTGCAACGCGGGCGCACGCTCGATGCCGCGGATGCGCCGGCGGCCGTCCTTGCCGCTCATCGCAGTGTTGACAGTTCGCCCAGAGAACGTCGCACTATTCAAGCTCACCTAAAAACACGATTTGTGTCCGCGGAAAGTGCAGAACTGCAAGCGTCGAGAGTTCGCGAATCGCTTCGCGCGGTTTCAGCAACGGAGCGCAAGTTCGGGCTGACTGGCTCACAGGAAAATGCCATTCCCGCACCTCCAGAAGAGGAGTTTATGCTTGTTCAAGTTGCTGCTTTGAACTCGCTGATTGGTTCCACGCTTTGCCCAACTTGTCAGCAGCCCGGCCTAGCAGTGCACCGCGAGACTGAACTGGGGCTAGCTGTGAAGATGGTACTTTCATGCATTTCCTGTGGTACCCTACAGTCAGAGTGGTCCTCACAAAGGAAGAGCGGCTCTAGAGCTTTTGAGGTCAACATCAGAGCTATGCAAGCAATAAAGAGCATTGGGAAAGGACCAACTGCTCTTAATGACTTCTGGGCCACCATGAATGTCTCGCATCGTGGGTTACACCACAAAACATATGATGAGCACCTCAAAAAAACTTTCAAGCCTGCCGCAGCGGCAGCTGCACACAACATCTTCACAGATGCTGTAGAGGCAGTGAAAAAGGTGTACATTGAAATGGGGACATTTTCAAAGAACATCACAGTAGTTTATGATGGCACATGGTTGACACGCGGTCACAGCTCCCATACTGGCGTAGGCTGTATAATTGAATTTCATACAGGGCTTGTGTTGGACTGCGTAGTTCTGTCCAACTTCTGCCTTGGGTGCAGCCGACAGCCAGCAGAAAGTAACCCCCATTATGCTGAATGGAAGCAGCAACACCAGTGCCAGAAAAACACTGATGTGAATTCTGGAAGAATGGAGGTTGAGGCTGCACTACAACTCTTCAGGCGCTCCTTGAGCAAAAATGATTTACGCTACACAAACATAGTTTGTGATGGGGACAGCCGCATGTTTCGCACTTTATGTGATGAAGAAGTTTATGGTTTTGTGCAGCTGTCTAAAGAAGACTGCATAAATCATGTGAAAAAACGAATGGGGGCTGCACTTCGCTCTTTGGTAGCCAAGGCAAAGAAAGGAGAGCCACTTGGTGGAAAGGGGGGCCTGACACAGCAGCTCATCAAAAAACTGACAAACTACTATGGCCTTGCTCTGCGGAACCATTCAGAAGTCGAGGAAATGCAAAGGGCAGTAATGGCAACATACTACCACATCACATCAACAGATGGTGAGCCCCATCATGAGCTGTGTCCCCCTGGCCCCCTTAGCTGGTGCAACCACCGATCAGCTGAGGCAGAAGGGCAGCCAGCACCAGCTCACAAGTACAAGCTTTCAGCTAAAGTTGCTGAAGCACTTCTGCCTGTGTACCAGCGCCTCTCAGACCCTCAGTTGCTGGCCCGGTGCAAAGGAGGCAAAACTAAAAACGCGGCTGAGAGTCTCCATTCAGTGATATGGTCATTAATATCAAAAGACCAGCATGCCTCACTGTTTGCCGTGGAAACAGCAGTGCACGAGGCAATTTCAAGGTACAACTGGGGCAGTCTGAAAGCTTATTCAGACCTGTGCACAACATTGGGCCTGCGCCCTGGTGCCCTCTCTCTTCAGCGGGCTGTCGAGAAAGATTCCCAGCGAATGAAGAAAGCACACAAAGTCCATCTCCTGAAAGGACAGAGGGCTAAGAAGTCACCTGCTGCCAAGGACACCAAATTTTACAACGCAGGAGCATTCTAGACAGTGTGTGCCAGTATGGAACTTTGAGGCTTGTTTTCTCAAAAGTTTGTTTTGGGCTTATCACCTCGCTCGTGGAAAGCATAGCACGGCAATGGGAGCTCGGATTTTAATCCTGTTTGTTTTGTTGCAATTGCTGAAGTGTGCCTTATGTCAAGACAGTCTCAGATTTACCATTTAGGCTCACCATTTTTTATGACACAATAATTGGAGCATGATACATTCTAAACATAAAGAGAAGGTACATACTGTGTTGTTTAGAAGAAGAGCAGAGAAATTTAAAAAGAAATCAAGAGAATCTTGACTTAGACTATACTTCTTAGTAACTATTAAAAACATTTACAGACCCATAACCCATTTTGCTGTCACGCTAGGCTTTCCACGAGCAAGCAACATGTGAGCAATATATAAATAATGATAAAATGAAAACTACTGAAGATATTATTGTGAAACTTTGTAGCTGTCTGTTTGATGCTATTTCAAACCTGTCTGCCAAATTTCATCACTCTAAGTTAAAAAATAAAAAAGTTTGTTCCGATCCCCTCATCCCCCCTTAACCAGAGCTCTGTACGGAGCTACTATATTTATCCTTATTTCATCCGAAGAAGATTGATCGAGAGGTTGACTGCGCAAAAAGAATTTGTACCCATACCAATGAAAAATGCATCCCCAGCCCGATGATGGAAAAAGGCGAAGGGCACGACAGGGCGAAATGCAATTTGTTTACTCAAAGACTACAGTGCGATGCCTGTATTTATTTCGCTTCTTGCCGTTTTTCAGCTTATAAAAGCTCCATTTCCAGTGCAAGTAGCCTTTCAATCATTAGAACGAGGCACTCAGTTAATCTAGGCAAACTCAATTATGCTAAGTGTCCCTTCCATACATTTAAATATATGCAGAGGCCCCCAAAAGCATGCCCAAGGATTCATTTGCCTTGATGTTTACACCGCAGCCACAGCAGGAACACAGCACGATCACACTGAATGCCACAACATGCTGCCTCTTCTTTTCCATGCACGGTTATCTAGTCCCCAGCTCGTGGCTACACTAACCAGAGTTGCCACTTCTCAATATCCTGGCACTGAACCTTGTCAGTCAAGAAGCAGGAATGGCAACACCTTATTGACTGATGCGAACATGCACTCACTGATCCAGTTGTAGAGCACGAATCTAGGAGATTGTAATAATCCTCCTTTTAATCTTTTTCTCTTTTTTTTCGCAGTTACCTCCAACCACACAAAATGCAAGTTTTATCACACTATGCAGGAAGCTTTTATTTTCACTTCTGTTCTGCATTGTCCTTTTGAGTCTTCATTTGGAAACTGCATGCAATAAATGCCTGTACTTAACAAAAAAAATTGCAGACTTTTCTAAATTTTGTTGTAGCCACGTTTAACTGTATACGGGCCGGGCCAACCTATGCATGCACAAACTGGGGAGAAGACAGATGCACAGTGGGCAGCCCTACCAGCCATCAACCTGGACCACGCCGTTCACCAACTCCACTCGTTTGCAGCCGAACAGCAGGATGTGCACGGGAGAAATCATGGTCATCTGCTTGCATGACACCGCCCTTGTTCGGATCTGCATTGGAACAGACAGTAGCATGTCAAGGCCTTTGCAGAAACATTTTGAGATAAGACACAGGCCTGCCTCCTCCAAGCAAGTCTAAAAAAATTCTCTGCACGGCCAGACAAATTAGGCGCAGGAATTCCGACATGAAAGAAAGCAGGACATGACCTGTATGCAAGAAAGTAAGGAAGGGGTGTACAAATTAACCTTTTGTTGCCAGAAGTGAGCTGACACTATGTACACTAAACACAGCAGCTTGGTCACAATAACATGCTACTCCTTTGAAATGGCCTAGAAAAGCAGATACATCAAGCAAGGAGGATTCAATGGTGTACCGTCCTTTTAGGTATCTTTTTTTTTCCTTCACCTAGTATGGATACCTTCTCGCCAGTTCTTGGAGCGCAACGTAACTATATCTGCTTGGCAAACTGGGAACCGAGTCTTCTTCTGCAATAAGACATACCAGTGCTGCCCCTAGTTGGTTACAGAGTCGGCAGACATTCGAAATACACAGTGGCTTGTGCCAGCTAGGGGGAGGGCACAGAAGCTGGACCGAACATACCTACACCACTATGAATATGGAAACATCCCTTCTTCAAACAGCCCTGACAATGCAAGTCATCGTTAGCCTTCTTGCGAGACTGCACATCATGAAGCATAAAAAGTGCCAGAGCAGAACATGTATAGTAAACTCGTACCTTTTCTCCGAAGACAAAGAAGGGGCTGGGGAACTTGTTGGTGGCCGGCAGGTTGGTGCAGTTGACCGATGTCTTGTGGATGAGTGCTGCCCGGTTGTCTGTGGTGAGCACCTTGCGCTTCTCCTTGTGGTAGCAGATGTTGGGGTAGTGGCCCAGCACCAACAAAGCCACCATCTGGAAGGGGGAGCATTGGTCCACACAGTGAGTGTGAAGGAACTAAACTGTCAAACAAACAATTAGGTGCGTGCGTGTGCACGCACACACACACACAAAAGTAAGAATGAGCCCATAACGTAGCGTGCTTTCTGCCAGCCAATCAGAGCACACACTCAAGCTGCTACAACAGAGATGCAAACATGAAAAGATGAAGACCAATAACGTGCTTTGGTTTATGCGGCTTTAACATCCCAAAGCGATTAAGGCCTATAAGGGATGCCTAAGTGAAGGGCTCCGGAAATTTTGACCACCTGAAGCAATAATGCATACAAGCTATGAGGACACTAACATAGAAAATCTAGAGGCCAGTCTCACTGCATCAATGATCAGTTACTGCATTTCGGGTAACTTCCATCCTAAGATGCTGCCACGCAGAGGCAGTAGTAATTAGAATTTATTGTGGCGCTGCTACCAGCCTTCCACTGTAAAGTCATTTTCGGGCTTGCCTAGCCCGACGCACCAA
>JARKHS020030080.1:0-42449 GCA_030143305.2 Amblyomma americanum
TGCGGCTACACAAAGCTAATGCTGCCTTAAGTTCGTGGATCGAGAATGGTAGATCCAACCGGAAATCACGTGGTGGCGGGTAGCTGCTCGAAGGCGATGGAATGTTGGTAGCTGTGAGTTGGCCGGATAATCTGGCGCAGAAATCCTCTACCACGTCAATCTCCGATCTCTTTTGAGAAAGGGCAAGCGCCTTGAATGGGAATTGCTGTACGGGAAGTGTCCGCAGCCCGCGCACTTTTCTCCATAGTTGCGATAAAGGCTTGCGTGGATCTAGCGACTCACAGATGGCAGCCCAACGTTGCGATTCGAGCTTGTCTAACCGGTGCTGTATCTTCTCAATGTACTACTGGATATTGCTCAGTCCCTCAATGCACTTCTGTGAAAGGCTTAAGGTGACCGGCCTTTCTAACACCATGGACTGCACGGAGTTAGACCATCTCTGGGAACGCGCTGATGATGTGAGGTCATCGCACAGCAACGAGAAAGCTGATAACAATGAATATTAATGGTGCGAGGGTAGCTTTGGCCAAAGAGTGCCATGGAACTAGGTACTTTTGTCTACACAAGGTGGGGTCGAAGGCCCATTTCCAAGCATTTTCCCCCTAGCAGAAGCTAGGGGGGAAATGTTGCATATTGTATCACTAATGGGTACCAGGTGGCACTGGGAACTTAATCCTGCACCTTTCGAAAGCAAAATAAATGCTCCAATGCTTCAGGGAGAGTGAATGCGGCGAGAAATAGCGTATAAAAGTGCAACTTGTCACCAGTTGCTCTACTATTCTGAGCAGAATCGCAGCAACACCACACTGGCTTTACATGAATGTTACAGTGCATGAGGGCCTGACTCAAGTAAGGGCTGCACCCAGGCAAAAATAACATTTCTCAATGATTAAAATGAGAGAAGTATTGGTGCATGTTTTGTTTCACTCCTACATTTGCACACTTCATAAACCATGCTGAGTGAGTGCAGCAGAGCATGTAATGCGCACAGATATGAATAATAGACACAAAGTACTGACCTATGCTCAAACCTAATGAACCAGGTGACTGCAGCACACTTCTGGCTGGTCTCTGGCAAAAGCCTTGGTCCCCTAAGCAGAAAACTGTAAAATCGTTAGCAGGATGTAGAGACTAAGTAGCAGCAGAAATATTGCACTATGAATCTTAAAACTACAATTCAGAAACTGAGTTATATTTTTACTCATTTTTGCTTATTTACCTGACAATTTTACTTGCTTAGTTACTTTTACTTGCTTACTTTACTTTTACTTTGCTCAATTACAAAAAAAAGACTGCTGGTGGCATGGCTCAATTCTTAGTTTATGGGGGTGATCTAGACATAAAACATTATTGGTCTAAGGATCTATTGCCTGCACAATGATGGGCTATTTTTTTTTCTCCTGAAGCTAAGCAATAAAACTCAAGAAAGGATGACAAAGGCTGAAGGCCAGTGTTATTTTCCATGCTTAGAGGGTCCCTGAAAAGGGTGCTTGAGGTTGGTTATGATACACTAACATTATGTAGGGTATGCACCACCGAGAGTTCATGCCGCATACAAGACATCAAAAGCAAGCCGATCATTTACAATATATGTTTAAAAATTCACACTTGTGCGCCTCAGTGTGACTAGCAGTGCCGCCTCAATCCGCGCACTCGTTGCGTCAGCAGCGGAGGGATACCATTGGTCTGCTGTGCCAAATCTTTTCAAAAGTCACACAGCTAACATGGCCACGGCTGTAAGATCTGTCCCCCGGAAAACTCGCACGCGTTGGCAGCTGGCGGATTGGCCAAGTGGATGGGGCCAATGGAGGACCACCGAAATTTCAATGTGCAAATGTGATAAGAAGAGAGAAAGGCATGAAAATGCAGACATTCAAATTTTAACTACGGGTAACTCAGCTTACACAAAACATATTAAAACAATTCTTGCTGTAAGGTATTTGTGAAGCGGCGTCCTTTAACATCCTAGGCATACCACAACATTATTGAGAGCCCATTCGGAGCCCCTCTAATATGCATATAACTGGAACCAATTTTCCACAGGCTCCAGGAGAGTAATCAGGTTCATAAACCACTGACATCCAAAGCTGTCAGATCGATGCCATCGGGAAGCAGGGCTACATTATCAAAGCCATTGAAACAATGGAATGTCGCTTTTAACAGTCTGTGTAGCCAGAATCATTTTAATAGCTTTCTCGTCATCAAGCCTTTGCATAATGCTACGGGAAAGCTTTGTGCGCTTTCAGGCATATCCGCACTATTGGTCCTGCAGGGGCCAGTGGGTAAGGCGCCCACCATTGGCATTGATGTGACACGCTAGCATCATGACCAACTGACACGGAATTTCTTCAATTCATTCTTTATAGTGCATGTGCAATGCCACATGGGACCATGATGACGAATGCCAAAAATGTCCTGTGTGCTACCAGTTAGGGTGCAGGAGAACGCATCAAAATGCATCGTCATGTTTGCCTCGCGTATGACTGTGAATGGATCTACAGAAACAATTTTGACATGAGTGATATCATTCATAATGTCCAGCTAGTCTGTCGTAGCTCGAGAGTGGTTGAAACTCGCTGCTCTTGTTAAGAATACATGATGGACGAACGGACGCTGTTCTGACTGCTCTTGCTCATATTCCGAGGCTTCCCAGTGTGCTTGCCGAGGTCGGAATTGTTACCTCGACCACCAATGGGCCAACAACGCAGTGAATGCTGTATAGGTACGCAATTCTGCTGCGTAATCAGCGATTTCGCCTCGGTCAACTGGAGTGTTTCACTCAAGAATAACCATGCCACAATGCGAACAAGAAAAAATAGCACACCTATAGTTGTCTCTTTTTTGCTATGGCGGAACATCAGCAGGTTTGGAATTTGTTTGTTATAGCCTGTGAACATTTTACAACATGCCGTGGGGTGACAACAAATGATCATCAATTGGCACATGCATGCCGATTGTTTTACAACTTGTCAGTATATTTTGAATACGAGTGCACTTCTGGGATAATTATCTGTTCTTGCATATAAATCCACTGGCGGCATGTCAGCTGTCAACATTCTCCTCTGAAGGGTCGTGTAGTGCTGCGCTGAGTTTGCTCATGTGATTGAGGACTTCAAGCTTTACACATTCCTTGTGGCAGTTGAGTCAGGTTCTACTGAACATATTCTTCCTTAAAACACTGCTTAAAGAGAAAAAGCATGCTTAGTGACCGCGGCGCTTCGGAGCTGTACAGAGTTGTGCAGTGTATATGCATTACTTGAGTGCACAGTTGTCTCCGGTATTTCCTTTCTGCACAAAGCACAATGAAAAATATGTTTTGCAGGCATAGCTTACCTATATTCACACGATAAAAGCCTTAGATATAGTGATAAATACCAGCACGTTTTATAGTGGCAGCTTGTGCCATGGGGTGACAACAAATGATCATCAATTGGCACATGCATGCTGATTGTTTTAGAACTTGTCAGTATATTTTGAATACGAGTGCACTTCTGGGATAATTATCTATTCTTGCATATAAATCCACTGGCGGCATGTCAGCTGTCAACATTCTCCTCTGAAGGGTCGTGTAGTGCTGCGCTGAGTTTGCTCATGTGATTGAGGACTTCAAGCTTTACACATTCCTTGTGGCAGTTGAGTCAGGTTCTACTGAACATATTCTTCCTTAAAACACTGCTTAAAGAGAAAAAGCATGCTTAGTGACCGCGGCGCTTCGGAGCTGTACAGAGCTGTGCAGTGTATATGCATTACTTGAGTGCACAGTTGTCTCCGGTATTTCCTTTCTGCACAAAGCACAATGAAAAATATGTTTTGCAGGCATAGCTTACCTATATTCACACGATAAAAGCCTTAGATATAGTGATAAATACCAGCACGTTTTATAGTGGCAGCTTGTGCCAATGCTGCTTCATTGCCTTTTGAAAATGCTGCTATGCACCTGTGGCAGCTTCTGTGCCTACATCAAACTTCCTCAGAAGCTTCATGACCAGTAAAAAAAATTGAAATCTATTATAGCTGTCCGGAGATGAGTTATGATGGACTGTTGGTTCGATTTTTGATAATACAGTCAATTCCAGATAAACTTGAATGTTATCATGAAATACTGCAAATATCAATGGCCTGATAGATAAAACATGGCAAATTAAGCTTATCTGTAAGCCAGAAATGTCAGTACAGCAGACCCAAGCTAGCGGCACATTTCCTGCCGAGACGTGCAGCCTGTCGGCACAATGGCATGTCGCTAAAAATGCCAGTTCTTTGGCACCAATCGATAAAGAGGGGCTGTGCAGAGGATGTCTCTGCTGCAATTTCTCCGAAGGTTGTCTTTGCTACGCCAGGATCATGTCTGGAACTTGATTTCAGTGTCGGTCTTTTACTGTGAGATCCACCTCGGGCGTGCCTAGGCATCAGTAGCAGCAGCTGATCTGTCTGGGTGACGAGTGTAGTCGTGTGTGACCATGTGGTTCCATGCTGGCCAGCAGTATGGTCACGCTGGGCAACACATAGAAAGGCACGTGAGCAGTATCTACGTAGGTCTTCTGCAGGAGCCGTCTTGTGACAGCATCTTCCTTCTGTAACAGTATGTCCAGCATTATCGGGGGTAGCTCGATGCCGTGGGCTGACACTGACACCTTGTTCTGCGGCTCCGTGCAGTGCAGGTTTCGTTGTGTTGCCGGAAGAGTACCATTCCTAACTAAGAAGTCCTTGGCAGGCCGTACAGACCCACATTTTTTAACAGCTGGGTCAGAAGTAGTTCCAAGCTGTAGCGCAGAGACCTGTGGAATATCCTCACCCAATTCTTGCACTCCGATTTTGCGCGGTTTCATACTCTCTAATAGTGCACGGAAAGCTTGGCCCTCCAGATGGTCTCCTTGTATGTCTGCAATGATGCAATATGGTGTGCAAGAAAATGGTGCCCTGATGACCTTTGTCCTGGGCGATGAGCTGTGTGCCTTTTACGATGAGCATTTCTTTTAGCATTAAGAAATCCTCTAACTTCTCATGGAATGCCTGGCTGTTGCGATTGTCTAGGATGGCTAGAATGCGGTACAGTGACCAAGGAACTGGCGCCGCTACGACTTGTTTGTCTCGAGCAATGAGTTCCCTAGCTTGTACGATGTGCATTTTCCTTAGCAATGAATAAGAAATTTTCTTCAATATCTGATAAAATGCCTGGCCCTCATGATGGTGTCACAAATTCGTAACGCGTCCCCGACTTTCCGAAGGGGAACGCTATCGCGTGCAGGTTCGAACAAAACAACAGTGATAAAAAAACGGAGCTGTATTTATAATTTAAAGGAAAGGGGATAATAATAAACGGAAACTAAAAACACAACACGCTTACAACACTAAAAAATTGAGGAAAGAGTTCACCAGGCACTGAGCGTCCCAGGTGAAGGGGGGTGCCTTGCAGACAAGGCGGGTGCTCAGTACCTGGACTCGCTTAATCACTGCATTGTGTTGTCATGAAAATCTGAGCCATATAGTACACTTTTGCACGCAGCAAAGGACCCACAATCACTTGCAAAAGTTGACGAGCCCTTCCCGGCGACATTTTTATGCTCGCACCCTCCTTCGTTGCTCGCATCTGCGTATACGTGTTGAGAGGTGGCTACTGGTTAGATTATTTCAGACGTCAGGCAGCTATCAAGGCCGCGGCCAATTAGTTGCGTAGCTCCGGTGGGCCAGGAAGCTCTCCTCAGAGGTGGAGCCGGTGGAGGAGCACTGACCTTCCAGCATGCAAAAAGTGACGAGAAGAGAGAGAAAAGCACGAGGACGCTGAAATTCAAATTTTGACTGCAGCTAACTCAGCTTCTACAAAGCGCATTAGAAAATTTCTTACTGGACAGTATTCATGAAGAGGCGTGCTTTAACATCCCAGCGATACTGCAACTTTATTACAGCCTCTTCCAGAGCCCCTTTAAAGCACAAGATGTTGCAATCATCAGACCAACTCTTATACAGACTTTATAGACTGTTACTTCCAAGCTATGATCCATCTATAAAAACAAGCGAGAGTTATTGTGAAGCAACTTTCATTTGCAGACGTTGTCTTGCCTTTCTAATGCAAGCTCTAAAGCCAGCAAGTGTTAATGCAAAGGCACATTGTTAGAAGCAGCTGTGGTTAATAATAACAATTCCTCTGCATTTGTCATTTCTTTGGAAGACAGATCGATGGTGTATGGAGCGAGAGCTTGATTTTTCCAGTTAAGTAACTCCGGTTAAGGTTGGTGACGAGTTCTGATTTTGTACAGGAGCATGGCACAACTAAGAGGCCTTCCTTGACAACAGTGCTCACATGCTTGGGAGCTTATTGGTTTACATTCTTTTTATGGCAGCTCCACCATATTATATGTCTGTCTTACTGCCAAAATACTGGAAGCCCAGAGCGTGCCCTCCGTATACGGGCCAATTTTTGCATAGCGCGTGCGGTACAAAGTTTTTGCTTGGTTATTACCGCACGTTGTGCGGTGCTGTCGCTGCTGTGCACAAGAAATACAAGCTTAGTTTTCTGTAAACTGTCTCGCTTACCACGCGTTAAAGGAACGCTTAAAGGCACATTTCATTCAAAGTCATTTAAAGAGATAACCTGATGATGTGGGCGGTACCCTTTTAGAAAAGGCTATCACCGTCTCTGGGACTGAGCCATAGTTTGTACACGCACTTGAAGAACATGCAAAACAAAAAATTGAAAATATACAAAATCACTATGTGCAAATGTGCAACAAACGAAAAGTGAAACATCACCACGGTCGCAACACCGCACGCACAGGTATGTCACAGTTTTTCAATGAAACTCGAGACAGGACAACAAGCACCATGCACGCAGATATAATACAAGCAGGTAGTTACATTTGTGCCATTCTCCACCTAGCCTGCAGGCGAGTTCTTGTCAGAGCGATGGCGTTGGCTTGGCTGGGTTCCCACACTGCAGCCTCATCTCACTTGAAGGAAAATCCAAGTGCCAATTGCAGAGTGATGCCTTCTGTAATCCACGGGTCCAGGGAGGTGCGGTGCAGCACCAAGTGTTCGTCTTCTTAACCATTCCCGCATGCTCTGCAAATTGTAGCCTGCACTCTGGGCATAGTATCAAAGCTCTGATGATAGGTCAGCGTACTCAGCCCTCCTGCACGGGCTTTGAAAAGCAACATGCTGTCAACTGCTGTCAAGCAACTGCTGTCAAGCAACATGCTGTCCGATACCTTTTAATGACAGCAAGGCTTCGTTCACAAGTAGCGTACTATCACTCCAAGGTCTCAAAAGCACAGCAGCAACTAGAAGCAGAAAGGAAGGTGTTATCCACATATTGTGATGACAAGCGCTACTAATCTCTTAAAAATATTGCTTCAGACATTTAAAAGGGGAAGAAAAAGGCTGTCTTCCTGCTTCACCGAATCAACGGATATCAGAAGAAATTCCAGTCTTGTCCCGAAGAAGTAATCAGAGAGTGCGTCATATAGCGATTTCTTTCGCCGAAGGGTTGTGATCATGCCCGTACTACTCTCCTAACACTGTCACGTATGTGCACACTGCAGCGCTACGTTGGTCCCAGCTCAACGTCTTCTGGAATGAGTTACGCCATGAAAGAAAGGTTAATTCAGGAAGCTTTCCTTCTCAGCCACGAACAGCACATGGCTTCATTAATAATCGATGAAGCAGCAATAAAGCCGAAGTGCATATATGATCGGAAATCCGACGTGGTTTTTGGGATCAGAGACAAGCCAGGAAACGGTGCGCCACGTACCAAGAAGGAAACGCTTGCTAACCGAGTGCTATGTTTCGTGCTCCACGGAGTGGTCAGCTCGTACAAGATACCATGTTCATATTACTTTACAAAGCAACTCAACGGGAGAGACTTGTATGCGGAGATGAAGGACGTCATCTCTGCAGCCGAGGAATGTGGCTCTCTAGTCATTCGTATCGTTACGAATAGCTACTCAGCCAGCAGAACGATGTTTCAGCACATGGGGAACAGTTCGTTGTCAACTATAGTGAAGCATTCTCAGGATGATGAAAGAGTAATTTTTTTAAGCTTCGATCGTTGCCATGTTTTCAAGAATGTCCGCAGCCAAATTTTGGAACGGGAGCTCATAGACGGCACTGGTGTCTTCATCGGTGCATTTGGGCCGAATCTGTATGAGCACCAGAAGGAAATGATGGTAATACTGGCCAGAAATCTGAAACGAAAGCATGTGCATCCATCAAACCTTGAGAAAATGAAATGTTACACGCCGTGCAGGTGTTTTTGCCCCACGTCACTGCGGCTCTGGACCACCTCCAGCAGAACTCGTGAGTCAGCTCTATTCTCTTTGCTTTCAAGGACGCAACATCTACGAACCAGTTCATGAAAGTGATGAAGAAATGAGTTGACATTCATGACACAACATACAAGGGAAGTGACTGCAAAATGCCCATCCCCAAGGAAGACGATGGCCGGCTACTGTGGCCGCAAACTGAGTTTTGCAGGTATGTGAAAAATATTAAAGACTTCCATTGCCACTGGCGTTGGGAACTTCACAGAGGAAACGTACAGTGCCCTACTTTTCACCACGAAATCCACAGTGGAGGTGACTCAATTTCTGCTGAGAAGAGGCATCAACTATGTTTTCACTAGAAAGTTCAACAGTGATCCTGTCGAAGCATTGTTTGGAAAATTGAGCTTTATGTGTGGAGGTAACGACGCGTTGGACGCAAGAGCCATTACAGTAGCTCTGGGTCACAATGTAAAGAAAAAAGCACTGCCATCGAAAGAAGCCACTAATCAAGGTGAAGACGTTGAAGAAGTGGCCGCCTATGTTCCCCAAGATGTATTTGAAGAACTGAAAGCTCTGCGAGCACATTTTTCAGCTCCGCCTCCGTCTGTTGCTTATTCAGGCTTGGTGTACGTAGGCGGCTATATTGCCAAACTTATCAGTGATCTTGGGTGTGACGCTTGGGTTATGCTTGTGACGACGAACAAGACTAGCAGGCCCCTTTTACAGACTTCTGCGTGCCCAGGAGAATGGTGAACTTCACTATCTAATGCCAGGATTTCTAGCTCTCTTGGAAATTATATCGACGTTTTTTGAAAAGGTGTTCAAGGATTTTCCACGATCAAATATTTTTGAAACCTTGCAACTAATCGTTGAGCCACATCTTGAAGATTCTCCTCTGTTATGCTGCCCTGAGGGTGTTGACAGGAGCTACGCCAAATGCTTAGCACATCTGATCTCCGAAAAGTTTCTCTGAATTTTTCTCGTCAATTACACAAGGCAATTGACAGACCAAAATAACAAGCAGTCTGGATTTATCCACAATCCAACGCGAAAGCATATCAGGCTCTAAACAACATCACTCAGAACTGTCAGTCACACGACAATGTTGTATAATTCATTGCAAGCAGTTATTACTGTAAGTTCTCTTAAGTAGGGGAAACGTCAGAGTTTCAAAGAGCAGATGATTTGTCTTATCGTGTTTCGTGCAGTGCGAACAGAATGAACAGGTGCGTTTGAACGCATTGGAGCGGCAAATGCTACTAATGTCAGAATACATTTTGAAGTACTGACAGACACTGTGCCGGCCTTTGAGATGAAAATAAATGATTCCTAACCCTGGTTGTTACTGAAATACTATGCTTCACTTTTACTCGAGCCAGTCTCAAATGATCCGAGCTATGCGCCATCACTGCATGCCAACTTCAATGTTTCGAGATCCATCTACTACATCCCTCCTTTGCGTGCATATATAGCTATGGCTGCATAATACACAGTTGCCAGGTTCTTGTTCAACGCTGGGAGCAGCCGTTCAGTAACAGGTGCAAGGTGTCAGAACCAGTGCGCGCCAAGGCTGCCTCCAGCGAACATTTCGGCGTCTCTCTTCGAGCGGAGAGGGTTGGCTCGCAGCGCCGCCGGAGAGATGCGGTGGCAGGTCACAACTGCCCCTCTTGCACAGGCTGTAAGAGAGAGTGCGCGCTTCCCTCGAGACCGGCCGTGGTTAGCCATGGGGAAGGGTTGAGAACGGACTTCACCAATGCTTATGGTGGCAGTTCTGTTCGAGAGGAAAGCCTTGATGTAGTTAAAGATCCTCTCTCCACAGTTCAGACCACTCAGCTCCTCTAGGATAGCTTGATGGGAGATGTTGTCAAAGGCTCCTTTTAAATCCAGGGCTAAAAGAAGGTTTTTTTCTCCACGGGTGGGTATTGTATTAATCAATTCTTCACTAATCCTTAGGAAGGCATCTTGTCTACAGAGGCCTTTTTGGAATCCCACCATAGTGTAGGGGTAAAAGTTATCTTCTATATAGTTTTAGTCTGGTGTGTATGATTCTTTCATACATTTTGCCCAGACAGGAGGTTAGGTAGATTGGGCGATGGGAGTCTGCTGGTGGGGGTTTCCCGGCCTTGGGAATCAGTGATGTCCACATGGCACCACTCAGCTGGTACCTTGCCTTTCTTCCACAATTCCTTGTTAATGTAGTCTGTTAGGTCCTTCAGATGGCCGTTGCTGAGGTTCCGAATTATAGCGTTGGTAACCTTGTCTCCGCCCTATATTTCCCGTCTGATTTGCTCCATCGAGAAACTTCATCCTCATCTTCAATTCTGAGAAAATTTGAGGCTAGGCTGACCGCCCTGTTGTCCATCCATCTCGTGACGAAGATTTTTTCATTGCTGCTTATCATGCTGTTAGAGGACCCTTGTGCTTCCTGTTTCAGTCGGCCTTCTGGCTTTAGTGGGCATTTCTCAGTCCTGTTTGCTCGGACTGTCCCTGCAGCATATACAGTCTTCTCACGAAGCACCCGCAAAACTGGCAAGGAAAATAATTGTCAAAGAAAAGTTTATGCCCAGCACCATCCGGTATGCACCTCGCAAGATGGAGGACAAAAGCTCCGGTCACACTGAAGTCCTTCTTGTCGGCTGGGATAAGTTCCGTAGTTGAACCTAATAGTCGAGGAGGTCGTAGATAATCCCCAAGGCACCGCATAACATGCTGCAGCAGACAATACTTTAGGAGAATCCACCACCAATCATAAGCGGTCTAATTTTGTTGCTGGTACGCTATACATGCAATACAGGCTCGATTAAATTAAGGTGTAGTTGATTTTAGCATCACTTTGAGCAGTGAAGCAGGCGATGCAAGAGCCGATGCAGACCTTTGGTCAGCTAGGCTGGCTTCACCGCATGATAACAGGTGCACCGAATGCCAGCTTCCCCATATGAGAACAGTGTCACGTTGATCACGTCAGACCGAAGGCCACAATCAAGTACACCCCATTTTCATTTTGCCACACAGCTCCAAAGTGCTACCATATTAGCAAGTGCCCAAGGCCGCACAGCCGACCCAGCTGCATGCGTGAGAAGTGATCATGGGAGCCCCATTAGGAGAAGCACCACTTGCAGGTGCGCCGCTGCACCTTGTAAATGAATCAAATGTTTCACTGAACAGGAGCTTGATCAACGTGACACAGCTATACATTCTCATGGGGTTTTTTAGAGAGATATACTGACAGTCTGATATAAGCAATAATTCGGCATGTCCGGGATCATCTATATTCCCACAGATGGGAGCAGCAGTTTCAGTTTCTTTTTAATTGCTGTGAGTTCAATTCATTGCTATTTCAGCCCATGGTACTGTAGTAGCCATGTTCGCGTTCATTGGTAATGTTTGCGTTTTACTGTCCGAAGAAAGCTGTAGACCCCGCAGTGCTTCAGTGTGGAGTCTGTTGGTTTTGTTAAGTACGCAGCGTGACCACACTTTTAGGGGTAGTGGATTGAGTGGATTTGGCACGAAGCCAACGAAATGATGCACACTGTCAAGCTGCCATTTTGTTTTTAATAACACAGAGCAAAGAAAAGAAGGAAAACGAATGGCTTGAAAAGGTGAAATGGTGATGGTGCACCAAACGGATGCATGGCGCCATCTCGTGACTGGCCATTTAACTACTGACAGTCGAGCCCCTTAGGACTGACGATATGCATCATATTATTGGTCCCTGTCTTTTCAGCGAGTGACCCGTGGACATACTTTATGCATCCACTAAATGTCCCTCGTTACGAATCATGCCCAATCCTATGTACCATGAAGTAGGCTCTTTATTCACAGGCAACCTGTGTATATATATATATCAATGGCTTCACAGATACCACTCATGATGATGGCAATGAGGTGGCGCTTATATCAGAGGAGGAAGGAAGAAGGTATTTGCCGCCATTTTCAAAATCGGCACTCTAGAAGTCAATCTGCTTGGCTGATTCCCCAATGTGGGTATGTGCCATCTTTTAAAAGGCTAACAACATTAGGAGGCCGGGAGATTTCTGTCACTTTTGTAACCGGCATTGAGGAGGCCGGTTGACAGCCACCATTTTTGACTGGCCCTCGAGGAGGCTGGGTGATCTTTTGGCACAGCTGTCATGTTTTGAACACGATTCGCCTCTTGATGGCCATAATCTCTCCTGCTTGCGGCTGCAGCTCAGTAAGGTGTATTTTGGTTTTGTTCTGTTTGAGGAGACGCAGTTTTTTCTAGTTGCACTTTGTTGTGTGTAGCAAACTCATGACTCATCATCCAGTCTGCCACCTTAGCAAGCTTAGCAGCCCCATCTGGTATCCAATAAGCCAAGCAATCACAGATATCCACTGGACTGCCGACAGAGGCCCGTTTCAGATGTTCCGGACGTCCACTAAACATCCGCAAATAGCCGGTGGATGTCCGTCGGCTGTCCGATAGGAGTACAAAGGTATACGTTTGTCTCGCCATCGGACGTCCATTGCCAGATCTTTCTCAGATATTTGCATCTATGGTGCATGCATGCTTTTTTATTCCCGTAAGGCAATAAAAGGGAAAACAATTTAATGCATAGCAGGCATATTTTATTGTCGATGTACATAAGCAAAGGGCTTGGTTATATTCGTAAAATATCTGACTTGAAGTATGACAAGCTTGGCAAGCACATCCAGTCTTCCCACCCACAGGATTTCTGAAAAGACAATGCAACAAACATCAGTCTTGTGAAACTCGTGCAAAAATGCAGTAGCCTAAGGAAACAGAGTTTACACAGTACTATTACATATCAAGTCGCCTAGCAAGCATTTTACATCAAAATGTATAGCTTTTAAATGAATCTAAAAAGAATAAGTATGCAGGCATTTATGTATTCAAGCCTCTGAGCACAGCCAGTAACACTATGTTATATGTCGCCGCAGAAAAACATCACACAGGAAAGAGTGAAATAGCACTCCTTTTTTAAACACAAAACATGTCATGAAAAGTAGCAGATGAATGAGATAAAAAACAAACTCATGATAAGATTTTGAGCAAGAAGTGCACCTAAATCAAATTATCTAAAGCAATGGTAGGAAGTGAATGGCACAGTATATCACGCATTTTGCACTGCAAAAATGTGATGTTCGCGGCCAACAGAGATACCATCACATCGTGCTTTCAGCCCGCCTCCTCTCTCTTAGGAACGAATGCTATATGATCCTGCTGCATTGTCCAAAAGTTATTTTCAAGCAGTGTACTACTCACCTTCATAGGCAATCACCTGTGCCATTCACACTAAGCCTTCTTTCATCCAAAGTTGGCACAGTACGGTACCCCAGCATTCCTGAAGAGCATTAGGTGTTTCTTGCATTTTTCGAATTGCTCAAATGACACACCACTTTCGTCCGCAGACCAAACAAAGCCACGCTTTGTTAGTAACAAAGATCTAAAGCAGCACCACTCTTCACGACAAAATGACAGCGGCGTCGCACTGTTGACTGTTGGAATGGATTGGGCTGACCGCAAACTGACATACATGATGACGATGACAGCAGTGTTTGGCAGGAGTTTTGAATTTGCAAATGCTTTCAGTTGCAAGTTTAACGAACAAAGCGGACATGATGTTGCACAATTGCGATAATTTGTAGAGGTTTTCTAAACAGAATTAGTGACTGATCATGAGCTGCTTTGAAATTGTGAGCCACCTGCTGTCACCCTAAAATTATTTTTGCTCTTTGGCAACCCTTGTATTACAGAAAGGATTGCAGAATCACTCCAATTTACGTCTTTGCGTCAAACCCTGCAGCTGATGCAAATAATTTCATGGAAGCAGATATGCAGTTTGAATTAGTGCGATTTCGAGCCAACTTGCCCATAAAATTCACAAAATCTATTTCTGGGAGAAGTACTCTCGATAAAAAATCAACATACAATCATGAAAGGTGCAAATTTTTTGTTCAGAAAATAAACGTTCATACTCATGTCCTGGGAAAATAGTCATACATACCTCGGGCGCACGCTCCGTCTCATGCGGATATACAAAACCGGAGACTTCGTTCGCCCGATGAAAGTATGGATATGGATATCTGAGGCCGGATTCTGTTCATACATCCGACGGACAATCTTGGCACAGCACATTTGGATCTAGTTCGGACGTCCGACATATATCTGTAGTTGCTTGCTTGGGAAATGCCCCATGAAGTGTCGTCCGCTGGTTTGTGGCTTGTTCAAGGTTTATCGAATGGCTCCGCGGGGGCACGTGTGCCATCGTGAACGTGTGCCAACATGACGAAAATAGGAGCTGTCTACTCGGCGCAACAAAAGAGGAATGTCCTCGCTCTCTCTTTTTGATCAAATGGTGGGTCGCAGAGGATGTCCCTGCTGCCATTTCTCCGAAGGTTGTCATTACTCCGCCAGGATCACGTCTGGAACTTGATCTGTCTGGCTGACGAGTGTGGCCTTGTGTGACCATGTGGGACCATGCTGGCCAGCAGTATGGCCATGCTGGGCAACACATAGAAAGGCACGTGAGTTGTATCTGCGTAGGTCTCCTGCAGGAGCCGTCTTGCGGCGGCCATCTTATGGCAGCACCTTCCTCCCATAACAGTATGTCCAGCGTTATCGGGGGTAGCTCAATGCTGTGGGCTGACACTGACACCTTGTTCTGCGGCTCCGTGCAGTTCAAGTTTCGTTGTGTTGCGAGAAGAGTACCATTCCTAACTAAGAAGTCGCGGCCTTAGCAGGCCGTACAGACCCACATTTTTTAACAGCTGGGCCAGAAGTAGTTCGAAGCTGTAGTGCAGAGACCTGTGGAATATCCTCACCCAATTCTTGCACTCCGATTTTGCGCAGTTTCATACTCTCCAACTGTTCACAGAAAGCTTGGCCCTCCAGATGGTCTCCTTGCATGTCTGCAAGGATGTAATATGGTGCGCAAGGACATGGTGCCGTGATGACTTCTTTGTCCTGGGCGATGAGCTGTGTGGCTTTTACGATGAGCATTTCTGTTAGCATTAAGAAATCCTCTTTAACATCTCATGGAATTCCTTGCCCTTGCGATTGTCTCCCTTTGTGTTGGCTAGGATGCGGTTGTTTAGAAGGCGTAACAAACGTAGTTTTTTCTTAATGGATTCTTGAACTGTGAGAAGCAGTTCTTATTCTTTCTTCTTTCTCTGCTTCTAGATTTCACCTATATGCTTGTATGTGCTGTGCTGTTTTTGAGTAAGCTCGAAGCAGGCTCCTAGATGTGGCATGGCACGCAGTAATTATAACCATTAGCACACATTAGTTTTTGTAATCAAAACTTGTTTCTACATAATTCTGGGAATAATACCCCCATCACACGACATTCCTCGAAGGCCTTTCTAGCAATGGCACATTTTTTTCACCAAAGGAGGGAGCACCACCACGTCAAGCACCCGCCACGTACATACTTCGACCAACTCCCCCCTTTTATTCCAGTTCAATGATGAATATATATACAGATGTGCGAGTCAGCTGACCAGATAGGGCGCATGCCTAGCGCCACCTAGTTTATACAAACATAACTACAGAATACAATACCACATTATTCCCCCTCAAAAGAGTTAGCAACTAACACTGGAAAAACACAATAAACACTCAATGTCTTTCATAGTCTTTAAACCACACTGGTGGTCTTCTTTGTCTCGTCGAATGCCTCAGTCCTGGAACGTCCCTTTCAACTGGCGTCTGAACAGATGGCTGCTGGGGTGGGTCGTGGTTCTCCTGCTGTGGTTCGCCAAGTGGTTTTGCTGATTCAGGCGAACAACTTTTCGGAACTGTAGGTGGTGGAACTGGTTGGGGGCAAGGTACCAGCCGACTCCGATTCCATGTGCGGCCATCATTGAGCTTGTAGGTCTCTTGACCACATTGGTCCACAATGGTGAATGGACTCGAGTAGCTCAGAGCGCCCTTAGGCACGTGACCAGGCAACTTGACTCTCACCGGTTGACCTGTTGTTAATGGAGAGTACTTTGCAGCTCGTCGACGGTCAGTGTAAGTCTTACTTGCTTGTTGCCTTTGTGCTACTCTGCTGTGGATGGACTTCATCGCTGCCTGCGGATCTTGAAAAAACTCTTTACCTGGCGCTCCTACAAGATCAAGTTTTGTTCTGGGATGACGGCCGTGAAGAAGGACGGAAGGCTTCACTCCTGTGGTCGCATGCGGTGTGAAACGGTAGACTCCCAGGTATTCGGTGATAGCTTCCTTCAAAGGCCGATGTTCTTGTGCGCAGACTTGAACGTACTCTTTGAGTACTCGATTAAACCTCTCTACCTGCCCGTTAGCTTGCGGATGATAGACTGCCGAATACGTATGAGCGATGCCACGTTCTTTGAGGAAACTGTCAAACTCCAAGGCTGTAAACAGCCGGAGCACCACCACGTCAAGCACCCGCCACGTACATACTTCGACCAACTCCCCCCTTTTATTCCAGTTCAATGATGAATATATATACAGATGTGCGAGTCAGCTGACCAGATAGGGCGCATGCCTAGCGCCACCTAGTTTATACAAACATAACTACAGAATACAATACCACAGAAGCAGCGACACTGCTACATGGTACAGCCTATTCTAGTTCACGAAACAGTCGTTTAATAGGCTTAGCACCCGCTGCTGTGCTCGAGCCAGAGGAGTGAGTGTTTTAAAATTACAATGGTGAATTCTGTTATATTTGCTGAGCTGAGACATTTTTTCATTCTAATTGCTCACTTGAAAGAACTAAAACAGCTGCTCTGATCAGCAGCAGCAGGATTTGCGTATTGCTTTTGCCACCAGGGGCACTCGGTGTTGCTGCAGCATTTTACTGTCTTACAATCTAGGTATAATATAAAAACACCGTACAAAAAGCAGAGCTAGACACCCCTTTTGTATTTTTTAAAGATGTTTTCAAACACTTGTTTGGTGCGTCTACTTTTTTTTCATTGAGTTTACTTTTTGACATTGGATGGCACTGCCATCACAGGTTCTCGAAGGCTTCGCCTTTTGGCTCCAAGGGTCTCGGAAGGGTGCCTTCGCCTACAAGGCCCTTAGCGGCAAAGGCGCAACATTTGTGCCATGTAGTTGCACACCTTATGCCTTTGCATATAAGGGCCGTATACTCAAAGGCCTTTGCGGTGCCCGTGTGACGGGTGTAAGTGTCGTGTGCAGTCTGAGTGCTCTCAATCAGCTTATTCTGGGCCTCACCACTGAGGGTTCTAATGAGTGATGCATATTGTTGTTATTCCATGAAATTGGTTGGTAAGATTGTGTATCGCACAATGCTCCATCCATGGCTTCATTGTCTGCTTTCCACAACTGTGGCTGAAAATAAATTTTTTAGGCCATGTTTTGAGGGGAATTTTTTTTATGTGTGGTTCCAGCTCTCTATGATGTGAGACTATGGATTTATATGTATTTATGGCTCTAACGTAGCATTCATAAATGAGATTTCTTTAGAGCACATAGATTGGCTGCTAATTTGCAATGGGTACTTTGCACATTAAAACTATTTCTTTCAGATGTGCTTGATCCTGTTCTGACTTTTCTATTACTAACAGTGGTCGGAACCCATGCTAGTTCCTTATAATGTCTGTAGGGTTTTAGTTACCTAGAATTTCACTGTTTCCTTGTGTGTTGTGCTGGGGATGATTTTTCATGCTGACGAATGCATGCTTCCTTGCTAGATGATATTTTCTATATGAGGGTCAAGTTTTCTTCCAGTCTTACTCAATTTGGCAGCACATATTCTGGCACCATAACTTAAATCTTTGTGAAAGTGTCGTCAAAATATGTTAATCCTCTAGGGAGGTGGGCCAGCAGTCATCCATGACCTGAAACATATTCATTACATTTTATAAAAGATGTGCTTTCTTCTATTGCCCAGTCTCAAACAGAAGTTGGAGCAGGAGTGACTTACTGCCTCAAGAAATGCAGGAAGATCCCGTTTCCTGTGCGTTGAGTGTGGGTACACCACAGATGTTATCACTCACTTGAAAGACCACCAGAGGACACACTCCGGAGAGCGCCCCTTCCGGTGCTCCCAATGCAACAAGAGCTTCGCCCGCAGGTGCAGCCTAGTGGAGCATGTTCGCATCCACACAGGCGAGAGGCCATACCGATGCATCTAATGCAGCAAGGACTTCACTATGCGTGGCCACCTGACACAGCACCTTCGTATCCACACAGGCGAGAGGCCATACCGATGTATCGCATTGTAGCAAGGACTTCACACTGAACGGGAACCTGGCACGCCATCTTCGTATCCACACAGGCGAGAGGCCATACCGATGCAAGCAATGATGTCCCAATGGCTTTTGTATGCAGTTCGGAGCTGACGTCATGTGTGAACCCACACCCGCAAAAAACCGCCTGTGTGACGCTTTTGTTCCGGCATTTTTGCAGAAAACAGTTATGACAGTACGTCTAACCTGCAAAGTGTTCTACCAGCATTGAGTGGAGACACGACAAGTTTACAGTTACGTGACCTCTTTTCTGATCCTGCAAGTTGACTGCTTGAAATCCATGTCTCTTTTTTGGTAGTGTTATTGTCAAAGTAGCTTCTTGTGCCCTTTGATAACCGTTCAAGTACTCATTGCTAGTGTCTTCTGCAACCAGATTGGTGGTGGACGTTTAGCTTTGTTGCCTCCATGTAACCACCTTCATCAGTTGTTAAATTTTCTAAACTGTGCTTCAGCTCGGTGCATTCGCACACTTAATGCAAAACTATTGCAGTAGTCCTTTTGCTGCCTTCTTCTGATGCCATGCTCATGTTTTTCGCTTCTTCCCAATGCTCAATTCATGTCTTGCTAGTAGCGAGCACGTGTGATGGAAGCAAAGCATATGTTTTTTTCCCTTCTGCATGTTCTGTATTTTAGTTATTTTCAAGCAGTGTACTACTCACCTTCATAGGCAATCACCTGTGCCATTCACACTAAGCCTTCTTTCATCCAAAGTTGGCACAGTACGGTACCCCAGCATTCCTGAAGAGCATTAGGTGTTTCTTGCATTTTTCGAATTGCTCAAATGACACACCACTTTCGTCCGCAGACCAAACAAAGCCACGCTTTGTTAGTAACAAAGATCTAAAGCAGCACCACTCTTCACGACAAAATGACAGCGGCGTCGCACTGTTGACTGTTGGAATGGATTGGGCTGACCGCAAACTGACATACATGATGACGATGACAGCAGTGTTTGGCAGGAGTTTTGAATTTGCGAATGCTTTCAGTTGCAAGTTTAACGAACAAAGCGGACATGATGTTGCACAATTGCGATAATTTGTAGAGGTTTTCTAAACAGAATTAGTGACTGATCATGAGCTGCTTTGAAATTGTGCAACACCTGCTGTCACCCTAAAATTATTTTTGCTCTTTGGCAACCCTTGTATTACAGAAAGGATTGCAGAATCACTCCAATTTACGTCTTTGCGTCAAACCCTGCAGCTGATGCAAATAATTTCATGGAAGCAGATATGCAGTTTGAATTAGTGCGATTTCGAGCCAACTTGCCCATAAAATTCACAAAATCTATTTCTGGGAGAAGTATCTCTCGATAAAAAATCAACATACAATCATGAAAGGTGCAAATTTTTTGTTCAGAAAATAAACGTTCATACTCATGTCCTGGGAAAATAGTCATACATACCTCGGGCGCACGCTCCGTCTCTCATGCGGATATACAAAACCGGAGACTTCGTACGCCCGATGAAAGTATGGATATGGATATCTGAGGCCGGATTCTGTTCGTACATCCGACGGGCAATCTTGGCACAGCACATTTGGATCTAGTTCGGACGTCCGACATATATCTGTAGTTGCTTGCTTGGGAAATGCCCCATGAAGTGTCGTCCGCTGGTTTGTGGCTCGTTCAAGGTTTATCGAATGGCTCCGCGGGGGCACGTGTGCCATCGTGAACGTGTGCCAACATGACGAAAATAGGAGCTGTCTACTCGGCGCAACAAAAGAGGAATGTCCTCGCTCTCTCTTTTTGACCAAATGGTGGGTCGCAGAGGATGTCCCTGCTGCCATTTCTCCGAAGGTTGTCATTGCTCTGCCAGGATCACGTCTGGAACTTGATCTGTCTGGCTGACGAGTGTGGCCTTGTGTGACCATGTGGGACCATGCTGGCCAGCAGTATGGCCATGCTGGGCAACACATAGAAAGGCACGTGAGCTGTATCTGCGTAGGTCTCCTGCAGGAGCCGTCTTGCGGCGGCCATCTTATGGCAGCATCTTCCTCCCATAACAGTATGTCCAGCGTTATCGGGGGTAGCTCAATGCTGTGGGCTGACACTGACACCTTGTTCTGCGGCTCCGTGCAGTTCAAGTTTCGTTGTGTTGCGAGAAGAGTACCATTCCTAACTAAGAAGTCGCGGCCTTAGCAGGCCGTACAGACCCACATTTTTTAACAGCTGGGCCAGAAGTAGTTCGAAGCTGTAGTGCAGAGACCTGTGGAATATCCTCACCCAATTCTTGCACTCCGATTTTGCGCAGTTTCATACTCTCCAACTGTTCACAGAAAGCTTGGCCCTCCAGATGGTCTCCTTGCATGTCTGCAAGGATGTAATATGGTGCGCAAGGACATGGTGCCGTGATGACTTCTTTGTCCTGGGCGATGAGCTGTGTGGCTTTTACGATGAGCATTTCTGTTAGCATTAAGAAATCCTCTTTAACATCTCATGGAATTCCTTGCCCTTGCGATTGTCTCCCTCTGTGTTGGCTAGGATGCGGTTGTTTAGAAGGCGTAACAAACGTATTTTTTTCTTAATGGATTCTTGAACTGTGAGAAGCAGTTCTTATTCTTTCTTCTTTCTCTGCTTCTAGATTTGACCTATATGCTTGTATGTGCTGTGCTGTTTTTGAGTAAGCTCGAAGCAGGCTCCTAGATGTGGCATGGCACGCAGTAATTATAACCATTAGCACACATTAGTTTTTGTAATCAAAACTTGTTTCTACATAATTCTGGGAATAATACCCCCATCACACGACATTCCTCGAAGGCCTTTCTAGCAATGGCACATTTTTTTCACCAAAGGAGGGAAGCTTAAAGAAGCAGCGACACTGCTACATGGTACAGCCTATTCTAGTTCACGAAACAGTCGTTTAATAGGCTTAGCACCCGCTGCTGTGCTCGAGCCAGAGGAGTGAGTGTTTTAAAATTACAATGGTGAATTCTGTTATATTTGCTGAGCTGAGACATTTTTTCATTCTAATTGCTCACTTGAAAGAACTAAAACAGCTGCTCTGATCAGCAGCAGCAGGATTTGCGTATTGCTTTTGCCACCAGGGGCACTCGGTGTTGCTGCAGCATTTTACTGTCTTACAATCTAGGTATAATATAAAAACACCGTACAAAAAGCAGAGCTAGACACCCCTTTTGTATTTTTTAAAGATGTTTTCAAACACTTGTTTGGTGCGTCTACTTTTTTTTCATTGAGTTTACTTTTTGACATTGGATGGCACTGCCATCACAGGTTCTCGAAGGCTTCGCCTTTTGGCTCCAAGGGTCTTGGAAGGGTGCCTTTGCCTACAAGGCCCTTAGCGGCAAAGGCGCAACATTTGTGCCATGTAGTTGCACACCTTATGCCTTTGCATATAAGGGCCGTATACTCAAAGGCCTTTGCGGTGCCCGTGTGACGGGTTAAGTGTTGTGTGCAGTCTGAGTGCTCTCAATCAGCTTATTCTGGGCCTCACCACTGAGGGTTCTAATGAGTGATGCATATTGTTGTTATTCCATGAAATTGGTTGGTAAGATTGTGTATCGCACAATGCTCCATCCATGGCTTCATTGTCTGCTTTCCACAACTGTGGCTGAAAATAAATTTTTTAGGCCATGTTTTGAGGGGAATTTTTTTTATGTGTGGTTCCAGCTCTCTATGATGTGAGACTATGGATTTATATGTATTTATGGCTCTAACGTAGCATTCATAAATGAGATTTCTTTAGAGCACATAGATTGGCTGCTAATTTGCAATGGGTACTTTGCACATTAAAACTATTTCTTTCAGATGTGCTTGATCCTGTTCTGACTTTTCTATTACTAACAGTGGTCGGAACCCATGCTAGTTCCTTATAATGTCTGTAGGGTTTTAGTTACCTAGAATTTCACTGTTTCCTTGTGTGTTGTGCTGGGGATGATTTTTCATGCTGACGAATGCATGCTTCCTTGCTAGATGATATTTTCTATATGAGGGTCAAGTTTTCTTCCAGTCTTACTCAATTTGGCAGCACATATTCTGGCACCATAACTTAAATCTTTGTGAAAGTGTCGTCAAAATATGTTAATCCTCTAGGGAGGTGGGCCAGCAGTCATCCATGACCTGAAACATATTCATTACATTTTATAAAAGATGTGCTTTCTTCTATTGCCCAGTCTCAAACAGAAGTTGGAGCAGGAGTGACTTACTGCCTCAAGAAATGCAGGAAGATCCCGTTTCCTGTGCGTTGAGTGTGGGTACACCACAGATGTTATCACTCACTTGAAAGACCACCAGAGGACACACTCCGGAGAGCGCCCCTTCCGGTGCTCCCAATGCAACAAGAGCTTCGCCCGCAGGTGCAGCCTAGTGGAGCATGTTCGCATCCACACAGGCGAGAGGCCATACCGATGCATCTAATGCAGCAAGGACTTCACTATGCGTGGCCACCTGACACAGCACCTTCGTATCCACACAGGCGAGAGGCCATACCGATGTATGCATTGTAGCAAGGACTTCACACTGAACGGGAACCTGGCACGCCATCTTCGTATCCACACAGGCGAGAGGCCATACCGATGCAAGCAATGATGTCCCAATGGCTTTTGTATGCAGTTCGGAGCTGACGTCATGTGTGAACCCACACCCGCAAAAAACCGCCTGTGTGACGCTTTTGTTCCGGCATTTTTGCAGAAAACAGTTATGACAGTACTACTAACCTGCAAAGTGTTCTACCAGCATTGAGTGGAGACACGACAAGTTTACAGTTACGTGACCTCTTTTCTGATCCTGCAAGTTGACTGCTTGAAATCCATGTCTCTTTTTTGGTAGTGTTATTGTCAAAGTAGCTTCTTGTGCCCTTTGATAACCGTTCAAGTACTCATTGCTAGTGTCTTCTGCAACCAGATTGGTG
The DNA here is from genome assembly GCA_030143305.2 of Amblyomma americanum. NCBI lineage: Eukaryota > Metazoa > Arthropoda > Arachnida > Ixodida > Ixodidae > Amblyomma > Amblyomma americanum. The sequence goes on from JARKHS020030080.1 coordinate 23,345, forward strand.
GTGGACGTTTAGCTTTGTTGCCTCCATGTAACCACCTTCATCAGTTGTTAAATTTTCTAAACTGTGCTTCAGCTCGGTGCATTCGCACACTTAATGCAAAACTATTGCAGTAGTCCTTTTGCTGCCTTCTTCTGATGCCATGCTCATGTTTTTCGCTTCTTCCCAATGCTCAATTCATGTCTTGCTAGTAGCGAGCACGTGTGATGGAAGCAAAGCATATGTTTTTTTCCCTTCTGCATGTTCTGTATTTTAGTTATTTTCAAGCAGTGTACTACTCACCTTCATAGGCAATCACCTGTGCCATTCACACTAAGCCTTCTTTCATCCAAAGTTGGCACAGTACGGTACCCCAGCATTCCTGAAGAGCATTAGGTGTTTCTTGCATTTTTCGAATTGCTCAAATGACACACCACTTTCGTCCGCAGACCAAACAAAGCCACGCTTTGTTAGTAACAAAGATCTAAAGCAGCACCACTCTTCACGACAAAATGACAGCGGCGTCGCACTGTTGACTGTTGGAATGGATTGGGCTGACCGCAAACTGACATACATGATGACGATGACAGCAGTGTTTGGCAGGAGTTTTGAATTTGCGAATGCTTTCAGTTGCAAGTTTAACGAACAAAGCGGACATGATGTTGCACAATTGCGATAATTTGTAGAGGTTTTCTAAACAGAATTAGTGACTGATCATGAGCTGCTTTGAAATTGTGCAACACCTGCTGTCACCCTAAAATTATTTTTGCTCTTTGGCAACCCTTGTATTACAGAAAGGATTGCAGAATCACTCCAATTTACGTCTTTGCGTCAAACCCTGCAGCTGATGCAAATAATTTCATGGAAGCAGATATGCAGTTTGAATTAGTGCGATTTCGAGCCAACTTGCCCATAAAATTCACAAAATCTATTTCTGGGAGAAGTATCTCTCGATAAAAAAACAACATACAATCATGAAAGGTGCAAATTTTTTGTTCAGAAAATAAACGTTCATACTCATGTCCTGGGAAAATAGTCATACATACCTCGGGCGCACGCTCCGTCTCTCATGCGGATATACAAAACCGGAGACTTCGTACGCCCGATGAAAGTACGGATATGGATATCTGAGGCCGGATTCTGTTCGTACACCCGACGGACAATCTTGGCACAGCACATTTGGATCTAGTTCGGACGTCCGACATATATCTGTAGTTGCTTGCTTGGGAAATGCCCCATGAAGTGTCGTCCGCTGGTTTGTGGCTCGTTCAAGGTTTATCGAATGGCTCCGCGGGGGCACGTGTGCCATCGTGAACGTGTGCCAACATGACGAAAATAGGAGCTGTCTACTCGGCGCAACAAAAGAGGAATGTCCTCGCTCTCTCTCTCTGAGACAGTTTTTCATTCTAATTGCTCGCTTGAAAGAACTAAAACAGCTGCTCTGATCAGCAGCAGCAGGATTTGCGTATTGCTTTTGCCACCAGGGGCACTCGGTGTTGCTGCAGCATTTTACTGTCTTACAATCTAGGTATAATATAAAAACACCGTACAAAAAGCAGAGCTAGACACCCCTTTTGTATTTTTGAAAGATGTTTTCGAACACTTGTTTGGTGCGTCTACTTTTTTTTCCATTGAGTTTACTTTTTGACATTGGATGGCACTGCCATCACAGGTTCTCGAAGGCTTCGCCTTTTGGCTAAAAGGGTCTCGGACGGGTGCCTTCGCCTACAAGGAAGGCCCTTAGCGGCAAAGGCGCAACATTTGTGCCATATAGTTGCACACCTTATGCCTTTGTATATAAGGGCCATATACTCAAAGGCCTTTGCGGTGCCCGTGTGACGGGTGTAAGTGTCGTGTGCAGTCTGAGTGCTCTCAATCAGCTTATTCTGGGCCTCACCACTGAGGGTTGTAATGAGTGATGCATATTGTTGTTATTCCATGAAATTGGTTGGTAAGATTGTGTATCGCACAATGCTCCATCCATGGCTTCATTGTCTGCTTTCCACAACTGTGGCTGAAAATAAATTTTTTAGGCCATGTTTTGAGGGGAATTTTTTTTTGTGTGGTTCCAGCTCTCTATGATGTGAGACTATGGATTTATATGTATTTATGGCTCTAACGTAGCATTCATAAATGAGATTTCTTTAGAGCACATAGATTGCCTGCTAATTTGCAACAGTGGTCGGAACCCATGCTAGTTCCTTATAATGTCTGTAGGGTTTTAGTTACCTAGAATTTCACTGTTTCCTTGTGTGTTGTGCTGGGGATGATTTTTCATGCTGACGAATGCATGCTTCCTTGCTAGATATTTTCTATATGAGGGTCAAGTTTTCTTCCGGTCTTACTCAATTTGGCAGCACATATTCTGGCACCATAACTTAAATCTTTGTGAAAGTGTCGTCAAAATATGTTAATCCTCTAGGGAGGTGGGCCAGCAGTCATCCATGACCTGAAACATATTCATTACATTTTATAAAAGATGTGCTTTCTTCTATTGCCCAGTCTCAAACAGAACTTGGAGCAGGAGTGACTTGCTGCCTCAAGAAATGCAGGAAGATCCCGTTTCCTGTGCGTTGAGTGTGGTACACCACAGATGTTATCACTCACTTGAAAGACCACCAGAGGACACACTCCGGAGAGCGCCCCTTCTGGTGCTCCCAATGCAACAAGAGCTTCGCCCGCAGGTGCAGCCTAGTGGAGCATGTTCGCATCCACACAGGCGAGAGGCCATACCGATGCATCTAATGCAGCAAGGACTTCACTATGCGTGGCCACCTGACACAGCACCTTCGTATCCACACAGGCGAGAGGCCATACCGATGTTCGCATTGTAGCAAGGACTTCACACTGAACGGGAACCTGGCACGCCATCTTCGTATCCACACAGGCGAGAGGCCATACCGATGCAAGCAATGATGTCCCAATGGCTTTTGTATGCAGTTCGGAGCTGACGTCATGTGTGAACCCACACCCGCAAAAAACCGCCTGTGTGACGCTTTTGTTCCGGCATTTTTCCAGAAAACAGTTATGACAGTACGTCTAACCTGCAAAGTGTTCTACCAGCATTGAGTGGAGACACGACATGTTTACTGTTACGTGACCTCTTTTCTGATCCTGCAAGTTGACTGCTTGAAATCCATGTCTCTTTTTTGGTAGTGTTATTGTCAAAGTAGCTTCTTGTGCCCTCTGATAACCGTTCAAGTACTCATTGCTAGTGTCTTCTGCAACCAGATTGGTGGTGGACATTTAGCTTTGTTGCCTCCATGTAACCACCTTCATCAGTTGTTAAATTTTCTAAACTGTGCTTCAGCTCGGTGCATTCGCACACTTAATGCAAAACTATTGCAGTAGTCCTTTTGCTGCCTTCTTCTGATGCCATGCTCATGTTTTTCGCTTCTTCCCAATGCTCAATTCATGTCTTGCTAGTAGCGAGCACGTGTGATGGAAGCAAAGCACATGTTTTTTTCCCTTCTGCATGTTCTGTATTTTAGTTATTTTCAAGCAGTGTACTACTCACCTTCATAGGCAATCACCTGTGCCATTCACACTAAGCCTTCTTTCATCCAAAGTTGGCACAGTACGGTACCCCAGCATTCCTGAAGAGCATTAGGTGTTTCTTGCATTTTTCGAATTGCTCAAATGACACACCACTTTCGTCCGCAGACCAAACAAAGCCACGCTTTGTTAGTAACAAAGATCTAAAGCAGCACCACTCTTCACGACAAAATGACAGCGGCGTCGCACTGTTGACTGTTGGAATGGATTGGGCTGACCGCAAACTGACATACATGATGACGATGACAGCAGTGTTTGGCAGGAGTTTTGAATTTGCAAATGCTTTCAGTTGCAAGTTTAACGAACAAAGCGGACATGATGTTGCACAATTGCGATAATTTGTAGAGGTTTTCTAAACAGAATTAGTGACTGATCATGAGCTGCTTTGAAATTGTGCAGCCACCTGCTGTCACCCTAAAATTATTTTTGCTCTTTGGCAACCCTTGTATTACAGAAAGGATTGCAGAATCACTCCAATTTACGTCTTTGCGTCAAACCCTGCAGCTGATGCAAATAATTTCATGGAAGCAGATATGCAGTTTGAATTAGTGCGATTTCGAGCCAACTTGCCCATAAAATTCACAAAATCTATTTCTGGGAGAAGTATCTCTCGATAAAAAATCAACATACAATCATGAAAGGTGCAAATTTTTTGTTCAGAAAATAAACGTTCATACTCATGTCCTGGGAAAATAGTCATACATACCTCGGGCGCACGCTCCGTCTCATGCGGATATACAAAACCGGAGACTTCGTTCGCCCGATGAAAGTATGGATATGGATATCTGAGGCCGGATTCTGTTCATACATCCGACGGACAATCTTGGCACAGCACATTTGGATCTAGTTCGGACGTCCGACATATATCTGTAGTTGCTTGCTTGGGAAATGCCCCATGAAGTGTCGTCCGCTGGTTTGTGGCTTGTTCAAGGTTTATCGAATGGCTCCGCGGGGGCACGTGTGCCATCGTGAACGTGTGCCAACATGACGAAAATAGGAGCTGTCTACTCGGCGCAACAAAAGAGGAATGTCCTCGCTCTCTCTTTTTGATCAAACGGTGGGTCGCAGAGGATGTCCCTGCTGCCATTTCTCCGAAGGTTGTCATTACTCCGCCAGGATCACGTCTGGAACTTGATCTGTCTGGCTGACGAGTGTGGCCTTGTGTGACCATGTGGGACCATGCTGGCCAGCAGTATGGCCATGCTGGGCAACACATAGAAAGGCACGTGAGTTGTATCTGCGTAGGTCTCCTGCAGGAGCCGTCTTGCGGCGGCCATCTTATGGCAGCACCTTCCTCCCATAACAGTATGTCCAGCGTTATCGGGGGTAGCTCAATGCTGTGGGCTGACACTGACACCTTGTTCTGCGGCTCCGTGCAGTTCAAGTTTCGTTGTGTTGCGAGAAGAGTACCATTCCTAACTAAGAAGTCGCGGCCTTAGCAGGCCGTACAGACCCACATTTTTTAACAGCTGGGCCAGAAGTAGTTCGAAGCTGTAGTGCAGAGACCTGTGGAATATCCTCACCCAATTCTTGCACTCCGATTTTGCGCAGTTTCATACTCTCCAACTGTTCACAGAAAGCTTGGCCCTCCAGATGGTCTCCTTGCATGTCTGCAAGGATGTAATATGGTGCGCAAGGACATGGTGCCGTGATGACTTCTTTGTCCTGGGCGATGAGCTGTGTGGCTTTTACGATGAGCATTTCTGTTAGCATTAAGAAATCCTCTTTAACATCTCATGGAATTCCTTGCCCTTGCGATTGTCTCCCTTTGTGTTGGCTAGGATGCGGTTGTTTAGAAGGCGTAACAAACGTAGTTTTTTCTTAATGGATTCTTGAACTGTGAGAAGCAGTTCTTATTCTTTCTTCTTTCTCTGCTTCTAGATTTCACCTATATGCTTGTATGTGCTGTGCTGTTTTTGAGTAAGCTCGAAGCAGGCTCCTAGATGTGGCATGGCACGCAGTAATTATAACCATTAGCACACATTAGTTTTTGTAATCAAAACTTGTTTCTACATAATTCTGGGAATAATACCCCCATCACACGACATTCCTCGAAGGCCTTTCTAGCAATGGCACATTTTTTTCACCAAAGGAGGGAAGCTTAAAGAAGCAGCGACACTGCTACATGGTACAGCCTATTCTAGTTCACGAAACAGTCGTTTAATAGGCTTAGCACCCGCTGCTGTGCTCGAGCCAGAGGAGTGAGTGTTTTAAAATTACAATGGTGAATTCTGTTATATTTGCTGAGCTGAGACATTTTTTCATTCTAATTGCTCACTTGAAAGAACTAAAACAGCTGCTCTGATCAGCAGCAGCAGGATTTGCGTATTGCTTTTGCCACCAGGGGCACTCGGTGTTGCTGCAGCATTTTACTGTCTTACAATCTAGGTATAATATAAAAACACCGTACAAAAAGCAGAGCTAGACACCCCTTTTGTATTTTTGAAAGATGTTTTCAAACACTTGTTTGGTGCGTCTACTTTTTTTTCATTGAGTTTACTTTTTGTCATTGGATGGCACTGCCATCACAGGTTCTCGAAGGCTTCGCCTTTTGGCTCCAAGGGTCTCGGAAGGGTGCCTTCGCCTACAAGGCCCTTAGCGGCAAAGGCGCAACATTTGTGCCATGTAGTTGCACACCTTATGCCTTTGCATATAAGGGCCGTATACTCAAAGGCCTTTGCGGTGCCCGTGTGACGGGTGTAAGTGTCGTGTGCAGTCTGAGTGCTCTCAATCAGCTTATTCTGGGCCTCACCACTGAGGGTTGTAATGAGTGATGCATATTGTTGTTATTCCATGAAATTGGTTGGTAAGATTGTGTATCGCACAATGCTCCATCCATGGCTTCATTGTCTGCTTTCCACAACTGTGGCTGAAAATAAATTTTTTAGGCCATGTTTTGAGGGGAATTTTTTTTATGTGTGGTTCCAGCTCTCTATGATGTGAGACTATGGATTTATATGTATTTATGGCTCTAACGTAGCATTCATAAATGAGATTTCTTTAGAGCACATAGATTGGCTGCTAATTTGCAATGGGTACTTTGCACATTAAAACTATTTCTTTCAGATGTGCTTGATCCTGTTCTGACTTTTCTACTAACAGTGGTCGGAACCCATGCTAGTTCCTTATAATGTCTGTAGGGTTTTAGTTACCTAGAATTTCACTGTTTCCTTGTGTGTTGTGCTGGGGATGATTTTTCATGCTGACGAATGCATGCTTCCTTGCTAGATATTTTCTATATGAGGGTCAAGTTTTCTTCCAGTCTTACTCAATTTGGCAGCACATATTCTGGCACCATAACCTAAATCTTTGTGAAAGTGTCGTCAAAATATGTTAATCCTCTAGGGAGGTGGGCCAGCAGTCATCCATGACCTGAAACATATTCATTATATTTTATAAAAGATGTGCTTTCTTCTATTGCCCAGTCTCAAACAGAACTTGGAGCAGGAGTGACTTGCTGCCTCAAGAAATGCAGGAAGATCCCGTTTCCTGTGCGTTGAGTGTGGGTACACCACAGATGTTATCACTCACTTGAAAGACCACCAGAGGACACACTCCGGAGAGCGCCCCTTCTGGTGCTCCCAATGCAACAAGAGCTTCGCCCGCAGGTGCAGCCTAGTGGAGCATGTTCGCATCCACACAGGCGAGAGGCCATACCGATGCATCTAATGCAGCAAGGACTTCACTATGCGTGGCCACCTGACACAGCACCTTCGTATCCACACAGGCGAGAGGCCATACCGATGTTCGCATTGTAGCAAGAACTTCACACTGAACAGGAACCTGGCACGCCATCTTCGTATCCACACAGGCGAGAGGCCATACCGATGCAAGCAATGATGTCCCAATGGCTTTTGTATGCAGTTCGGAGCTGACGTCATGTGTGAACCCACACCCGCAAAAAACCGCCTGTGTGACGCTTTTGTTCCGGCATTTTTCCAGAAAACAGTTATGACAGTACGTCTAACCTGCGAAGTGTTCTACCAGCATTGAGTGGAGACACGACAAGTTTACTGTTACGTGACCTCTTTTCTGATCCTGCAAGTTGACTGCTTGAAATCCATGTCTCTTTTTTGGTAGTGTTATTGTCAAAGTAGCTTCTTGTGCCCTCTGATAACCGTTCAAGTACTCATTGCTAGTGTCTTCTGCAACCAGATTGGTGGTGGACGTTTAGCTTTGTTGCCTCCATGTAACCACCTTCATCAGTTGTTAAATTTTCTAAACTGTGCTTCAGCTCGGTGCATTCGCACACTTAATGCAAAACTATTGCAGTAGTCCTTTTGCTGCCTTCTTCTGATGCCATGCTCATGTTTTTCGCTTCTTCCCAATGCTCAATTCATGTCTTGCTAGTAGCGAGCACGTGTGATGGAAGCAAAGCACATGTTTTTTTCCCTTCTGCATGTTCTGTATTTTAGTTATTTTCAAGCATTGTACTACTCACCTTCATAGGCAATCACCTGTGCCATTCACACTAAGCCTTCTTTCATCCAAAGTTGGCACAGTACGGTACCCCAGCATTCCTGAAGAGCATTAGGTGTTTCTTGCATTTTTCGAATTGCTCAAATGACACACCACTTTCGTCCGCAGACCAAACAAAGCCACGCTTTGTTAGTAACAAAGATCTAAAGCAGCACCACTCTTCACGACAAAATGACAGCGGCGTCGCACTGTTGACTGTTGGAATGGATTGGGCTGACCGCAAACTGACATACATGATGACGATGACAGCAGTGTTTGGCAGGAGTTTTGAATTTGCAAATGCTTTCAGTTGCAAGTTTAACGAACAAAGCGGACATGATGTTGCACAATTGCGATAATTTGTAGAGGTTTTCTAAACAGAATTAGTGACTGATCATGAGCTGCTTTGAAATTGTGCAACACCTGCTGTCACCCTAAAATTATTTTTGCTCTTTGGCAACCCTTGTATTACAGAAAGGATTGCAGAATCACTCCAATTTACGTCTTTGCGTCAAACCCTGCAGCTGATGCAAATAATTTCATGGAAGCAGATATGCAGTTTGAATTAGTGCGATTTCGAGCCAACTTGCCCATAAAATTCACAAAATCTATTTCTGGGAGAAGTATCTCTCGATAAAAAATCAACATACAATCATGAAAGGTGCAAATTTTTTGTTCAGAAAATAAACGTTCATACTCATGTCCTGGGAAAATAGTCATACATACCTCGGGCGCACGCTCCGTCTCTCATGCGGATATACAAAACCGGAGACTTCGTACGCCCGATGAAAGTATGGATATGGATATCTGAGGCCGGACTCTGTTCGTACATCCGACGGGCAATCTTGGCACAGCACATTTGGATCTAGTTCGGACGTCCGACATATATCTGTAGTTGCTTGCTTGGGAAATGCCCCATGAAGTGTCGTCCGCTGGTTTGTGGCTCGTTCAAGGTTTATCGAATGGCTCCGCGGGGGCACGTGTGCCATCGTGAACGTGTGCCAACATGACAAAAATAGGAGCTGTCTACTCGGCGCAACAAAAGAGGAATGTCCTCGCTCTCTCTTTTTGACCAAATGGTGGGTCGCAGAGGATGTCCCTGCTGCCATTTCTCCGAAGGTTGTCATTGCTCTGCCAGGATCACGTCTGGAACTTGATCTGTCTGGCTGACGAGTGTGGCCTTGTGTGACCATGTGGGACCATGCTGGCCAGCAGTATGGCCATGCTGGGCAACACATAGAAAGGCACGTGAGCTGTATCTGCGTAGGTCTCCTGCAGGAGCCGTCTTGCGGCGGCCATCTTATGGCAGCATCTTCCTCCCATAACAGTATGTCCAGCGTTATCGGGGGTAGCTCAATGCTGTGGGCTGACACTGACACCTTGTTCTGCGGCTCCGTGCAGTTCAAGTTTCGTTGTGTTGCGAGAAGAGTACCATTCCTAACTAAGAAGTCGCGGCCTTAGCAGGCCGTACAGACCCACATTTTTTAACAGCTGGGCCAGAAGTAGTTCGAAGCTGTAGTGCAGAGACCTGTGGAATATCCTCACCCAATTCTTGCACTCCGATTTTGCGCAGTTTCATACTCTCCAACTGTTCACAGAAAGCTTGGCCCTCCAGATGGTCTCCTTGCATGTCTGCAAGGATGTAATATGGTGCGCAAGGACATGGTGCCGTGATGACTTCTTTGTCCTGGGCGATGAGCTGTGTGGCTTTTACGATGAGCATTTCTGTTAGCATTAAGAAATCCTCTTTAACATCTCATGGAATTCCTTGCCCTTGCGATTGTCTCCCTCTGTGTTGGCTAGGATGCGGTTGTTTAGAAGGCGTAACAAACGTATTTTTTTCTTAATGGATTCTTGAACTGTGAGAAGCAGTTCTTATTCTTTCTTCTTTCTCTGCTTCTAGATTTGACCTATATGCTTGTATGTGCTGTGCTGTTTTTGAGTAAGCTCGAAGCAGGCTCCTAGATGTGGCATGGCACGCAGTAATTATAACCATTAGCACACATTAGTTTTTGTAATCAAAACTTGTTTCTACATAATTCTGGGAATAATACCCCCATCACACGACATTCCTCGAAGGCCTTTCTAGCAATGGCACATTTTTTTCACCAAAGGAGGGAAGCTTAAAGAAGCAGCGACACTGCTACATGGTACAGCCTATTCTAGTTCACGAAACAGTCGTTTAATAGGCTTAGCACCCGCTGCTGTGCTCGAGCCAGAGGAGTGAGTGTTTTAAAATTACAATGGTGAATTCTGTTATATTTGCTGAGCTGAGACATGTTTTCATTCTAATTGCTCACTTGAAAGAACTAAAACAGCTGCTCTGATCAGCAGCAGCAGGATTTGCGTATTGCTTTTGCCACCAGGGGCACTCGGTGTTGCTGCAGCATTTTACTGTCTTACAATCTAGGTATAATATAAAAACACCGTACAAAAAGCAGAGCTAGACACCCCTTTTGTATTTTTTAAAGATGTTTTCAAACACTTGTTTGGTGCGTCTACTTTTTTTTCATTGAGTTTACTTTTTGACATTGGATGGCACTGCCATCACAGGTTCTCGAAGGCTTCGCCTTTTGGCTCCAAGGGTCTTGGAAGGGTGCCTTTGCCTACAAGGCCCTTAGCGGCAAAGGCGCAACATTTGTGCCATGTAGTTGCACACCTTATGCCTTTGCATATAAGGGCCGTATACTCAAAGGCCTTTGCGGTGCCCGTGTGACGGGTTAAGTGTTGTGTGCAGTCTGAGTGCTCTCAATCAGCTTATTCTGGGCCTCACCACTGAGGGTTCTAATGAGTGATGCATATTGTTGTTATTCCATGAAATTGGTTGGTAAGATTGTGTATCGCACAATGCTCCATCCATGGCTTCATTGTCTGCTTTCCACAACTGTGGCTGAAAATAAATTTTTTAGGCCATGTTTTGAGGGGAATTTTTTTTATGTGTGGTTCCAGCTCTCTATGATGTGAGACTATGGATTTATATGTATTTATGGCTCTAACGTAGCATTCATAAATGAGATTTCTTTAGAGCACATAGATTGGCTGCTAATTTGCAATGGGTACTTTGCACATTAAAACTATTTCTTTCAGATGTGCTTGATCCTGTTCTGACTTTTCTATTACTAACAGTGGTCGGAACCCATGCTAGTTCCTTGTAATGTCTGTAGGGTTTTAGTTACCTAGAATTTCACTGTTTCCTTGTGTGTTCTGCTGGGGATGATTTTTCATGCTGACGAATGCATGCTTCCTTGCTAGATGATATTTTCTATATGAGGGTCAAGTTTTCTTCCAGTCTTACTCAATTTGGCAGCACATATTCTGGCACCATAACTTAAATCTTTGTGAAAGTGTCGTCAAAATATGTTAATCCTCTAGGGAGGTGGGCCAGCAGTCATCCATGACCTGAAACATATTCATTACATTTTATAAAAGATGTGCTTTCTTCTATTGCCCAGTCTCAAACAGAACTTGGAGCAGGAGTGACTTACTGCCTCAAGAAATGCAGGAAGATCCCGTTTCCTGTGCGTTGAGTGTGGGTACACCACAGATGTTATCACTCACTTGAAAGACCACCAGAGGACACACTCCGGAGAGTGCCCCTTCCGGTGCTCCCAATGCAACAAGAGCTTCGCCCGCAGGTGCAGCCTAGTGGAGCATGTTCGCATCCACACAGGCGAGAGGCCATACCGATGCATCTAATGCAGCAAGGACTTCACTATGCGTGGCCACCTCACACAGCACCTTCGTATCCACACAGGCGAGAGGCCATACCGATGTACGCATTGTAGCAAGGACTTCACACTGAACGGGAACCTGGCACGCCATCTTCGTATCCACACAGGCGAGAGGCCATACCGATGCAAGCAATGATGTCCCAATGGCTTTTGTATGCAGTTCGGAGCTGACGTCATGTGTGAACCCACACCCGCAAAAAACCGCCTGTGTGACGCTTTTGTTCCGGCATTTTTGCAGAAAACAGTTATGACAGTACGTCTAACCTGCAAAGTGTTCTACCAGCATTGAGTGGAGACACGACAAGTTTACAGTTACGTGACCTCTTTTCTGATCCTGCAAGTTGACTGCTTGAAATCCATGTCTCTTTTTTGGTAGTGTTATTGTCAAAGTAGCTTCTTGTGCCCTTTGATAACCGTTCAAGTACTCATTGCTAGTGTCTTCTGCAACCAGATTGGTGGTGGACGTTTAGCTTTGTTGCCTCCATGTAACCACCTTCATCAGTTGTTAAATTTTCTAAACTGTGCTTCAGCTCGGTGCATTCGCACACTTAATGCAAAACTATTGCAGTAGTCCTTTTGCTGCCTTCTTCTGATGCCATGCTCATGTTTTTCGCTTCTTCCCAATGCTCAATTCATGTCTTGCTAGTAGCGAGCACGTGTGATGGAAGCAAAGCATATGTTTTTTTCCCTTCTGCATGTTCTGTATTTTAGTTATTTTCAAGCAGTGTACTACTCACCTTCATAGGCAATCACCTGTGCCATTCACACTAAGCCTTCTTTCATCCAAAGTTGGCACAGTACGGTACCCCAGCATTCCTGAAGAGCATTAGGTGTTTCTTGCATTTTTCGAATTGCTCAAATGACACACCACTTTCGTCCGCAGACCAAACAAAGCCACGCTTTGTTAGTAACAAAGATCTAAAGCAGCACCACTCTTCACGACAAAATGACAGCGGCGTCGCACTGTTGACTGTTGGAATGGATTGGGCTGACCGCAAACTGACATACATGATGACGATGACAGCAGTGTTTGGCAGGAGTTTTGAATTTGCGAATGCTTTCAGTTGCAAGTTTAACGAACAAAGCGGACATGATGTTGCACAATTGCGATAATTTGTAGAGGTTTTCTAAACAGAATTAGTGACTGATCATGAGCTGCTTTGAAATTGTGCAACACCTGCTGTCACCCTAAAATTATTTTTGCTCTTTGGCAACCCTTGTATTACAGAAAGGATTGCAGAATCACTCCAATTTACGTCTTTGCGTCAAACCCTGCAGCTGATGCAAATAATTTCATGGAAGCAGATATGCAGTTTGAATTAGTGCGATTTCGAGCCAACTTGCCCATAAAATTCACAAAATCTATTTCTGGGAGAAGTATCTCTCGATAAAAAATCAACATACAATCATGAAAGGTGCAAATTTTTTGTTCAGAAAATAAACGTTCATACTCATGTCCTGGGAAAATAGTCATACATACCTCGGGCGCACGCTCCGTCTCTCATGCGGATATACAAAACCGGAGACTTCGTACGCCCGATGAAAGTACGGATATGGATATCTGAGGCCGGATTCTGTTCGTACACCCGACGGACAATCTTGGCACAGCACATTTGGATCTAGTTCGGACGTCCGACGTATATCTGTAGTTGCTTGCTTGGGAAATGCCCCATGAAGTGTCGTCCGCTGGTTTGTGGCTCGTTCAAGGTTTATCGAATGGCTCCGCGGGGGCACGTGTGCCATCGTGAACGTGTGCCAACATGACGAAAATAGGAGCTGTCTACTCGGCGCAACAAAAGAGGAATGTCCTCGCTCTCTCTTTTTGACCAAATGGTGGGTCGCAGAGGATGTCCCTGCTGCCATTTCTCCGAAGGTTGTCATTGCTCTGCCAGGATCACGTCTGGAACTTGATCTGTCTGGCTGACGAGTGTGGCCTTGTGTGACCATGTGGGACCATGCTGGCCAGCAGTATGGCCATGCTGGGCAACACATAGAAAGGCACGTGAGCTGTATCTGCGTAGGTCTCCTGCAGGAGCCGTCTTGCGGCGGCCATCTTATGGCAGCATCTTCCTCCCATAACAGTATGTCTAGCGTTATCGGGGGTAGCTCAATGCTGTGGGCTGACACTGACACCTTGTTCTGCGGCTCCGTGCAGTTCAAGTTTCGTTGTGTTGCGAGAAGAGTACCATTCCTAACTAAGAAGTCGCGGCCTTAGCAGGCCGTACAGACCCACATTTTTTAACAGCTGGGCCAGAAGTAGTTCGAAGCTGTAGTGCAGAGACCTGTGGAATATCCTCACCCAATTCTTGCACTCCGATTTTGCGCAGTTTCATACTCTCCAACTGTTCACAGAAAGCTTGGCCCTCCAGATGGTCTCCTTGCATGTCTGCAAGGATGTAATATGGTGCGCAAGGACATGGTGCCGTGATGACTTCTTTGTCCTGGGCGATGAGCTGTTTGGCTTTTACGATGAGCATTTCTGTTAGCATTAAGAAATCCTCTTTAACATCTCATGGAATTCCTTGCCCTTGCGATTGTCTCCCTCTGTGTTGGCTAGGATGCGGTTGTTTAGAAGGCGTAACAAACGTATTTTTTTCTTAATGGATTTATAACCATTAGCACACATTAGTTTTTGTAATCAAAACTTGTTTCTACATAATTCTGGGAATAATACCCCCATCACACGACATTCCTCGAAGGCCTTTCTAGCAATGGCACATTTTTTTCACCAAAGGAGGGAAGCTTAAAGAAGCAGCGACACTGCTACATGGTACAGCCTATTCTAGTTCACGAAACAGTCGTTTAATAGGCTTAGCACCCGCCTCTGTGCTCGAGCCAGAGGAGTGAGTGTTTTAAAATACAATGGGGAATTCTGTTATATTTGCTGAGCTGAGACATTTTTTCATTCTAATTGCTCGCTTGAAAGAACTAAAACAGCTGCTCTGATCAGCAGCAGCAGGATTTGCGTATTGCTTTTGCCACCAGGGGCACTCGGTGTTGCTGCAGCATTTTACTGTCTTACAGTCTAGGTATAATATAAAAACACCGTACAAAAAGCAGAGCTAGACACCCCTTTTGTATTTTTGAAAGATGTTTTCAAACACTTGTTTGGTGCGTCTACTTTTTTTTCATTGAGTTTACTTTTTGACATTGGATGGCACTGCCATCACAGGTTCTCGAAGGCTTCGCCTTTTGGCTCCAAAGGTCTCGGACGGGTGCCTTCGCCTACAAGGCCCTTAGCGGCAAAGGCGCAACATTTGTGCCAAGTAGTTGCACACCTTATGCCTTTGCATATAAGGGCCGTATACTCAAAGGCCTTTGCGGTGCCCGTGTGACGGGTGTAAGTGTTGTGTGCAGTCTGAGTGCTCTCAATCAGCTTATTCTGGGCCTCACCACTGAGGGTTCTAATGAGTGATGCATATTGTTGTTATTCCATGAAATTGGTTGGTAAGATTGTGTATCGCACAATGCTCCATCCATGGCTTCATTGTCTGCTTTCCAGAGAACTGTGGCTGAAAATAAATTTTTTAGGCCATGTTTTGAGGGGAATTTTTTTTTTGTGTGGTTCCAGCTCTCTATGATGTGAGGCTATGGATTTATATGTATTTATGGCTCTAACGTAGCAGTCATAAATGAGATTTCTTTAGAGCACATAGATTGGGTGCTAATTTTCAATGGGTAATTTGCACATTAAAACTATTTCTTTCAGATGTGCTTGATCCTGTTCTGACTTTTCTATTACTAACAGTGGTCGGAACCCATGCTAGTTCCTTAAAATGTCTGTAGGGTTTTAGTTACCTAGAATTTCACTGTTTCCTTGTGTTTTGTGCTGGGGATGATTTTTCATGCTGACGAATGCATGCTACCTTGCTAGATGATATTTTCTATATGAGGGTCAAGTTTTCTTCCAGTCTTACTCAATTTGGCAGCACATATTCTGGCACCATAACTTAAATCTTTGTGAAAGTGTCGTCAAAATATGTTAATCCTCTAGGGAGGTGGGCCAGCAGTCATCCATGACCTGAAACATATCCATTACATTTTATAAAAGATGTGCTTTCTTCTATTGCCCAGGCTCAAACAGAACTTGGAGCAGGAGTGACTTACTGCCTCAAGAAATGCAGGAAGATCCCGTTTCCTGTGCGTTGAGTGTGGGTACACCACAGATGTTATCACTCACTTGAAAGACCACCAGAGGACACACTCTGGAGAGCGCCCCTTCCGGTGCTCCCAATGCAACAACAGCTTCGCCCGCAGGTGCAGCCTAGTGGAGCATGTTCGCATCCACACAGGCGAGAGGCCATACCGATGCATCTAATGCAGCAAGGACTTCACTATGCGTGGCCACCTGACACAGCACCTTCGTATCCACACAGGCGAGAGGCCATACCAATGTACGCATTGTAGCAAGGACTTCACACTGAACGGGAACCTGGCACGCCATCTTCGTATCCACACAGGCGAGAGGCCATACCGATGCAAGCAATGATGTCCCAATGGCTTTTGTATGCAGTTCGGAGCTGACGTCATGTGTGAACCCACACCCGCAAAAAACCGCCTGTGTGACGCTTTTGTTCCGGCATTTTTGCAGAAAACAGTTATGACAGTACTTCTAACCTGCAAAGTGTTCTACCAGCATTGAGTGGTGACACGACAAGTTTACAGTTACGTGACCTCTTTTCTGATCCTGCAAGTTGACTGCTTGAAATCCATGTCTCTTTTTTGGTAGTGTTATTGTCAAAGTAGCTTCTTTTGCCCTTTGATAACCGTTCAAGTACTCATTGCTAGTGTCTTCTGCAACCAGATTAATGGTGGACGTTTAGCTTTGTTGCCTCCATGTAACCACCTTCATCAGTTAAATTTTCTAAACTGTGCTTCAGCTCGGTGCATTCGCACACTTTATGCAAAACTATTGCAGTAGTCCTTTTGCTGCCTTCTTCTGATGCCATGCTCATGTTTTTCGCTTCTTCCCAATGCTCAATTCATGTCTTGCTAGTAGCGAGCACGTGTGATGGAAGCAAAGCATATGTTTTTTTCCCTTCTGCATGTTCTGTATTTTAGTGTGGCAGATAAGACTAATCCTTTTTTTATTGACTGTGTGCATTCCCTTCTCTATCTTGTGTGTGAGGATCAGCAAAGTAATTGTTTAGCCAGAGTGGACAAGTCTCTAGAAGCTTGCAAATATGGCACAGGTATCTCAATCCTTGAACGAGCTCGGCTCTGAGACATTTTTATTGGTGTCCAAGTCCATCGCTGGCATCTAACCTCTTCAGCAGACATTTTAGTTATCCCACCTTCTTTGCAGTAGAAATTGGGAATTTCACTGAGCACCTTCAACTTGCAATATTTATTTAGGTTCATCCAGAAAAATCCTTGGAGAAAAAATGGTAAAGTTGTATAGGGTTTTGCTGGCTGGATATTTATCTTCTGTTTTTTTTTTTCAGGTTGAAAGCCCATCATCTCATGTTTCTGGTGAAGTCCAAGTCTCCACTTTAGCTATCTGTGTTGTAACTCCCTGGCAAGACATGTTCCTTGCCTTCTGTTCTTGGTGCAGTGCAGTGTGTTCAGGCATGTTTTGGCATTTGTGATGACATGCTCTTCACGTTCAAGGAGTGTTGGAGAAATGCTATGCCTCTTCCATTATGCATTTTAGATGTTTCACTGCTTTCCTATATTTACACAGATTTGCTTCGCACATTTTCGCTGCCTGTTCTCATGGGCAGAGGTAATTTCAGGCCATTTCATGCTTCGTCTCCCTTCTGACATTGAAGCTGCACCTGATGTACTGCTGAAGTGAAGCTGTGGACATTGCGATGAAATTAGCTGTAGTTGCTTGAAAATCTTGTTTAGAGATCAGGCCCATCTAATTAGTAATAGCTAGGTGCCATAGGCAACACTGATCATAACAATTTTTAATTGATTCTAAAACCAAATGTTGGGATGGAGACCCTGTGAACTTATTTACAAATACTGTTACTTGTTTGTTTTGAATTTGCATCCCTTCCTTCATGTATTTGTGTTCGCTTGATGTCTTCTGAAATTGTGCAGATGCACACAATTTATGGAGCAACAGGGAACGCTGATTAGAAGGTGTTACCGACGTTATTTCCTAATGGTTTCTTTAACTGTGGGAAGCAGTTCTCATTCTTAATCAGCTTCTAGATTTCACCTATATGCTTCCATGCGGTGTGCTGTTTTTGAGTTAGCTCGAAGCATTCTTTTAGATCTGGTGTGGCATGTAATAATTATAATCATTAGCACACATTAGTGTTTGCAATCAAAATTTTTGTACATAGTTCTGGGATTAAGCCTGTCTTGTGTACTCCGAGTACTACTCCCAGTCATCTACTGGGCCCCACCACTGAGAGTTTTAACGAGGGACGTATATTGCGGTTATTCCGTCATATTGGTTGGGAAGATAGTGTATCGCACAATGCTCCATCCATGGGTTCATTGTCTGCTTTCCGGCACTGTGGCTGAAAAATTATTTTTGAGGCCATGTTATAGGGGAATTTTTTTTTTGTCTGTGCAATTTTAGTTCTCCATGATGTGAAACGGTTTTATGTATGAATGGGTCATACCTAGCAGTCCTAAATTAAATTTCTTTAGAGCACATAGATTGGCTGCTAATTTGCAATGGGTAATTTGCACCTTAAAACTTTCAGGTTTGCTTAATGCTGTTCTGACTTTTTTTGTAAGATATGAAACTCATTGGCATAATGAAGGTGTCAAAAAGAGTGCTGGTTTTTCTGCTTTTTGCAGTTTATTCTATTACTAACAGTGGTCAGAACCCATGCTAGTTTCTTATGTCTGTAGGGTTTTAGTTACCTAGAATTTCACTGTTTCCTTGTGTGTTGTGCTGGGGATGATTTTTCATGCTGACGAATGCCTGATACCTTGCTAGATGATATTTTCTATATGGGGGTCAAGTTTTCTTCAAGTCTTACTCAATTTGACAGCACATATTCTGACACCATAACTAAATCTTTGTGAAAGTGTCGTCAAAATATGTTAATCTTCTTGGGAGGTTGGCCAGCAGTCATCCATGCCCATAAACATATACCCTTCCAGTTTACAAAAGATATGTTTTCTTCTATTGTCCAGGCTCAACCAGAACTTGCAGCAGGAGTGATTTACTTCCTCAAGAAATGCCAGAAGCAGGAAGATCCCGTTTCCTGTGCGTTGAGTGTGGCTACACCACAGATGCTATCACTCACTTCAAAGACCACGAAAGGACACACACCGGAGAGCGCCCCTTCCGGTGCACCCAATGCAACAAGAGCTTCACCCGCAGGTGCAGCCTAGTGCACCATGTTCGCATCCACACAGGCGAGAGGCCATACCAATGCATCCATTGCAGCAAGGACTTCATTGCGAGCTGGCGC
>JARKHS020030081.1:0-16638 GCA_030143305.2 Amblyomma americanum
CCGTGCATCAGGATCATCGGACCGGTAAGGGACACGTCGGCGCCTAAAAGTAACAGGAGAAGAATTAGCACAGCATTCGATGCTCCACCGGACTGCAGTGTCGCCTTTCGCAGCTTCCTTTTGCAGTACCTAAATCCCGTGGCTCATGACGTCAGTTCCAATGTAGGCGGTGAGGGCGAAGTTATCTGTCGTCGCTTTGGTGCTTCTATCTTGCTTCCCCGCTCCGCCCGTGCATCAGGATCATGGTACCAGTAAGGGACACGTCGGCGCCTAAAATAACAGGACAAGATTAGCTCAGCATTCGATGCTCCACCGGACTGCAGAGTGTCGCCTTTCGCAGCTTCCTTTTGCAGTGCTTAAATCCGTGGCTCATGATGTCAGTTGCACTGTAGGCGGTGAGGGCGAAGTTATCTGTCGTCGCTTTGGTGCTTCTATCTAGCTACCCCACTCTGGCCGTGCATCAGGATCATCGGACCGGTAAGGGACACGTCGGCGCCTAAAAGTAACAGGAGAAGAATTAGCACAGCATTCGATGCTCCACCGGACTGCAGTGTCGCCTTTCGCAGCTTCCTTCTGCAGTGCCTAAATCCCGTGGCTCATGACGTCAGTTCCGCTGTAGGCGGTTAGGGCGAAGTTATCTGTCGTCGCTTTGGTGCTTCTATCTTCCTTCCCCGCTCCGGCCGTGCATCAGGATCATCGGACCAGTAAGGGACACGTCGGCGCCTAAAAGTAACAGGACAAGAATTAGCACAGCATTCGATGCTCCACCGGACTGCAGAGTGTCGCCTTTCGCAGATTCCGTATGTAGTGCCTAAATCCCGTGGATCATGACGTCAGTTGCACTGTAGGCGGTGAGGGCGAAGTCATCTGTCGTCGCATTGGTGCTTCTATTTTGCTTCCCCGCTCCGGCCGTGCATCAGGATGATCAGACCAGTAAGGGACACATCGGCGCCTATAAGTAACAGTACAAGAATTAGCATAGCATTCGATGCTCCACCGGACTGCAGAGTGTCGCCTTTCGTAGCTTCCTTTTGCAGTGCTTAAATCTCGTGGCTCATGACGTCAGTTGCACTGTAGGCGGTGAGGGCGAAGTTATCTGTCGTCGCTTTGGTGCTTCTATCTTGCTTCCCCGCTCCGGCCGTGCATCAGGATCATCGGACCAGTAAGGGACACGTCGGCGACTAAATGTAACAGGACAAGGATTAGCACAAAATTCGTTGCTCCACCGGACTGCAGAGTGTCGCCTTTCGCAGCTTCCTTTTGCAGTGCTTAAATCCCGTGGCTCATGACGTCAGTTGCACTGTAGGCAGTGAGGGCAAAGTTATCTGTCGTCGCTTTGGTGCTTCTATCTTGCATCCCCGCTCCGGCCGTGCATCAGGATCATCGGACCGGTAAGGGACACGTCGGCGCCTAAAAGTAACAGGACAAGAATTAGCACAGCATTCGATGCTTCACCCGACTGCAGAGTGTCGCCTTTCGCAGCTTCCTTTTGTAGTGCTTAAATCCCGTGGCTCATGACGTCAGTTGCACTGTAGGCGGTGACGACGAAGTTATCTGTCGTCGCTTTGGTGCTTCTATCTTGCTTCCCCACTCCGCCCGTGCATCAGGATCATCGTACCAGTAAGGGACACGTCGGCGCCTAAAATAACAGGACAAGATTAGCACAGCATTCGATGCTCCACCGGACTGCAGAGTGTCGCCTTTCGCAGCTTCCTTTTGCAGTGCTTAAATCCCGTCGCTCATGACGTCAGTTGCACTGTAGGCGGTGAGGGCGAAGTTATCTGTCGTCCTTTTGGTGCTTCATTCTTGCTCCCCGTTCCGGCCGTGCATCAGGATCATCGGACCAGTAAGGAAACGTCGGCGCCTAAAAGTAACAGGACAAGAATCAGCACAGCATACGATGATCCACCGGACTGCGGAGTGTCGCCTTTCGCAGATTCCATTTGTAGTGCTTAAATCCGGTGGCTCATGACGTCAGTTGCGCTGTAGGCGGTGAGGGCGAAGTTATATGTCGTCACTTTGGTGCTTCTATCTTGCTTCCCCGCTCCGGCCGTGCATCAGGATCATCGGACCAGTAAGGGACACGTCGGCGCCTAAAATTAACAGGACAAGAAATAGCACAGCATTCCATGCTCCACCGGACTGCAGAGTGGCGCTTTTCACAGCTTCCTTCTGCAGTGCCTAAATCCCGTGGCTCATGACGTCAGTTCCGCTGTAGGCGGTTAGGGCGAAGTTATCTGTCGTCGCTTTGGTGCTTCTATCTTCCTTCCCCGCTCCGGCCGTGCATCAGGATCATCGGACCAGTAAGGGACACGTCGGCGCCTAAAAGTAACAGGACAAGAATTAGCACAGCATTCGATGCTCCACCGGACTGCAGAGTGTCGCCTTTCGCAGATTCCGTATGTAGTGCCTAAATCCCGTGGATCATGACGTCAGTTGCACTGTAGGCGGTGAGGGCAAAGTCATCTATCGTCGCATTGGTGCTTCTATCTTGCTTCCCCGCTCCGGCCGTGCATCAGGATGATCAGACCAGTAAGGGACACATCGGCGCCTATAAGTAACAGTACAAGAATTAGCACAGCATTCGATGCTCCACCGGACTGCAGAGTGTCGCCTTTCGCAGCTTCCTTTTGCAGTGCTTAAATCTAGTGGCTCATGACGTCAGCTGCACTGTAGGCGGTGAGGGCGAAGTTATCTGTCGTCGCTTTGGTGCTTCTATCTTGCTTCCCCGTTCCGGGCGTTCATCAGGATCATCGGAGCAGTAAGGAAACGTCGGCGCCAAAAAGTAACAGGACAAGAATTAGCACAGCATTCGATGCTCCACCGGACTGGGAAGTGTCGCCTTTCGCAGATTCCTTTTGTAGTGCTTATATCCGGTGGCTCATGACGTCAGTTGCGCTATAGGCGGTGAGGTCGAAGTTATCTGTCGTCGCTTTGGTGCTTCTATCTCGCTTCTCCGCTCCGGCCGTGCATCAGTATCACCGGACCAGTAAGGGACACGTCGGCGCCTAAAAGTAACAGGACAAGAATTAGGACAGCATTCGATGCTTCCCCCGACTGCAGAGTGTCGCCTTTCGCAGCTTCCTTTCGTAGTGCTTAAATCCCGTGGCTCATGACGTCAGTTGCACTGTAGGCGGTGACGACGAAGTTATCTGTCGTCCCTTTGGTGCTTCTATCTTGCTCCTCGTTCCGGCCGTGCATCAGGATCATCGGACCAGTAAGGAAACGTCGGCGCCTAAATGTAACAGGACAAGAATCAGCACAGCATTCGATGATCCACCGGACTGCAGAGTGTCGCCTTTCGCAGCTTCCTTTTGTAGTGCTTAAATCCGTGGCTCATGATGTCAGTTGCACTGTAGGCGGTGAGGGCGAAGTTATCTGTCGTCGCTTTGGTGCTTCTATCTAGCTACCCCGCTCTGGCCGTGCATCAGGATCATCGGACCGGTAAGGGACACGTCGGCGCCTAAAAGTAACAGGAGAAGAATTAGCACAGCATTCGATGCTCCACCGGACTGCAGTGTCGCCTTTCGCAGCTTCCTTTTGCAGTACCTAAATCCCGTGGCTCATGACGTCAGTTCCAATGTAGGCGGTGAGGGCGAAGTTATCTGTCGTCGCTTTGGTGCTTCTATCTTGCTTCCCCGCTCCGCCCGTGCATCAGGATCATGGTACCAGTAAGGGACACGTCGGCGCCTAAAATAACAGGACAAGATTAGCTCAGCATTCGATGCTCCACCGGACTGCAGAGTGTCGCCTTTCGCAGCTTCCTTTTGCAGTGCTTAAATCCGTGGCTCATGATGTCAGTTGCACTGTAGGCGGTGAGGGCGAAGTTATCTGTCGTCGCTTTGGTGCTTCTATCTAGCTACCCCGCTCTGGCCGTGCATCAGGATCATCGGACCGGTAAGGGACACGTCGGCGCCTAAAAGTAACAGGAGAAGAATTAGCACAGCATTCGATGCTCCACCGGACTGCAGTGTCGCCTTTCGCAGCTTCCTTTTGCAGTACCTAAATCCCGTGGCTCATGACGTCAGTTCCAATGTAGGCGGTGAGGGCGAAGTTATCTGTCGTCGCTTTGGTGCCTCTATCTTGCTTCCCCGCTTCGGCCGTGCATCAGGATCATCAGACCAGTAAGGGACACGTCGGCGCCTATAAGTAACAGGATGAGAAATAGCACAACATTCGATGCTCCACCGGACTGAAGAGTGTCGCCTTTCGCAGCTTCCTTTTGCAATGCTTAAATCCCGTGGCTAATGATGTCAGTTGCACTGTAGGCGGTGAGGGCGAAGTTATCTGTCATCGCTTTGGTGCTTCTATCTTGCTTCCCCGTTCCGGGCGTTCATCAGGATCATCGGAGCAGTAAGGAAACGTCGGCGCCAAAAAGTAACAGGACAAGAATTAGCACAGCATTCGATGCTCCACCGGACTGGGAAGTGTCGCCTTTCGCAGATTCCTTTTGTAGTGCTTATATCCGGTGGCTCATGACGTCAGTTGCGCTATAGGCGGTGAGGTCGAAGTTATCTGTCGTCGCTTTGGTGCTTCTATCTCGCTTCTCCGCTCCGGCCGTGCATCAGGATCACCGGACCAGTAAGGGACACGTCGGCGCCTAAAAGTAACAGGACAAGAATTAGGACAGCATTCGATGCTTCACCCGACTGCAGAGTGTCGCCTTTCGCAGCTTCCTTTCGTAGTGCTTAAATCCCGTGGCTCATGACGTCAGTTGCACTGTAGGCGGTGACGACGAAGTTATCTGTCGTCCCTTTGGTGCTTCTATCTTGCTCCTCGTTCCGGCCGTGCATCAGGATCATCGGACCAGTAAGGAAACGTCGGCGCCTAAATGTAACAGGACAAGAATCAGCACAGCATTCGATGATCCACCGGACTGCGGAGTGTCGCCTTTCGCAGATTCCTTTTCTAGTGCTTAAATCCGGTGGCTCATGACGTCAGTTGCACTGTAGGCGGTGAGGGCAAAGTCATCTATCGTCGCATTGGTGCTTCTATCTTGCTTCCCCGCTCCGGCCGTGCATCAGGATGATCGGACCAGTAAGGGACACGTCGGCGCCTATAAGTAACAGGATGAGAAATAGCACAACATTCGATGCTCCACCGGACTGAAGAGTGTCGCCTTTCGCAGCTTCCTTTTGCAATGCTTAAATCCCGTGGCTAATGATGTCAGTTGCACTGTAGGCGGTGAGGGCGAAGTTATCTGTCATCGCTTTGGTGCTTCTATCTTGCTTCCCCGTTCCGGGCGTTCATCAGGATCATCGGAGCAGTAAGGAAACGTCGGCGCCAAAAAGTAACAGGACAAGAATTAGCACAGCATTCGATGCTCCACCGGACTGGGAAGTGTCGCCTTTCGCAGATTCCTTTTGTAGTGCTTATATCCGGTGGCTCATGACGTCAGTTGCGCTATAGGCGGTGAGGTCGAAGTTATCTGTCGTCGCTTTGGTGCTTCTATCTCGCTTCTCCGCTCCGGCCGTGCATCAGGATCACCGGACCAGTAAGGGACACGTCGGCGCCTAAAAGTAACAGTACAAGAATTAGGACAGCATTCGATGCTTCACCCGACTGCAGAGTGTCGCCTTTCGCAGCTTCCTTTCGTAGTGCTAAAATCCCGTGGCTCATGACGTCAGTTGCACTGTAGGCGGTGACGACGAAGTTATCTGTCGTCCCTTTGGTGCTTCTATCTTGCTCCTCGTTCCGGCCGTGCATCAGGATCATCGGACCAGTAAGGAAACGTCGGCGCCTAAATGTAACAGGACAAGAATCAGCACAGCATTCGATGATCCACCGGACTGCAGAGTGTCGCCTTTCGCAGCTTCCTTTTGCAGTGCCTAAATCCGTGGCTCATGATGTCAGTTGCACTGTAGGCGGTGAGGGCGAAGTTATCTGTCGTCGCTTTGGTGCTTCTATCTAGCTACCCCGCTCTGCCCGTGCATCAGGATCATCGGACCGGTAAGGGACACGTCGGCGCCTAAAAGTAACAGGAGAAGAATTAGCACAGCATTCGATGCTCCACCGGACTGCAGTGTCGCCTTTCGCAGCTTCCTTTTGCAGTACCTAAATCCCGTGGCTCATGACGTCAGTTCCAATGTAGGCGGTGAGGGCGAAGTTATCTGTCGTCGCTTTGGTGCTTCTATCTTGCTTCCCCGCTCCGCCCGTGCATCAGGATCATGGTACCAGTAAGGGACACGTCGGCGCCTAAAATAACAGGACAAGATTAGCTCAGCATTCGATGCTCCACCGGACTGCAGAGTGTCGCCTTTCGCAGCTTCCTTTTGCAGTGCCTAAATCCGTGGCTCATGATGTCAGTTGCACTGTAGGCGGTGAGGGCGAAGTTATCTGTCGTCGCTTTGGTGCTTCTATCTAGCTACCCCGCTCTGGCCGTGCATCAGGATCATCGGACCGGTAAGGGACACGTCGGCGCCTAAAAGTACCAGGAGAAGAATTAGCACAGCATTCGATGCTCCACCGGACTGCAGTGTCGCCTTTCGCAGCTTCCTTTTGCAGTACCTAAATCCCGTGGCTCATGACGTCAGTTCCAATGTAGGCGGTGAGGGCGAAGTTATCTGTCGTCGCTTTGGTGCTTCTATCTTGCTTCCCCGCTCCGCCCGTGCATCAGGATCATGGTACCAGTAAGGGACACGTCGGCGCCTAAAATAACAGGACAAGATTAGCTCAGCATTCGATGCTCCACCGGACTGCAGAGTGTCGCCTTTCGCAGCTTCCTTTTGCAGTGCTTAAATTCCGTCGCTCATGACGTCAGTAGGCGGTGAGGGCGTAGTTATCTGTCGTCGCTTTGGTGCTTCTATCTTGCTTCCCCGCTCCGGCCGTGCATCAGGATCATCGGACCGGGAAGGGACACGTCGGCGCCTAAACGTAACAGGACAAGAATTAGCACAGCATTCGATGCTCCACCGGACTGCAGTGTCGCCTTTCGCACCTTCCTTTTGCATTGCTTAAATCCCGTGGCTCATGACGTCAGTTCCACTGTAGGCGGTGAGGGCGAAGTTATCTGTCGTCGCTTTGGTGCCTCTATCTTGCTTCCCCGCTTCGGCCGTGCATCAGGATCATCAGACCAGTAAGGGACACGTCGGCGCCTAAAATAACAGGACAAGAATTAGCACAGCATTCGATGCTCCACCGGACTGCAGAGTGTCGCCTTTCGCAGCTTCCTTTTGTAGTGCTTAAATCCCGTGGCTCATGACGTCATTTGCACTGTAGGCGGTGAGGGCGAAGTTATCTGTCGTCGCTTTGGTGCTTCTATCTGGCTTCCCCGCTCCGCCCGTGCAACAGGATCATCGGACCAGTAAGGGACACGTCGGCGCCTATAAGTAACAGGATGAGAAATAGCACAACATTCGATGCTCCACCGGACTGAAGAGTGTCGCCTTTCGCAGCTTCCTTTTGCAATGCTTAAATCCCGTGGCTAATGATGTCAGTTGCACTGTAGGCGGTGAGGGCGAAGTTATCTGTCATCGCTTTGGTGCTTCTATCTTGCTTCCCCGTTCCGGGCGTTCATCAGGATCATCGGAGCAGTAAGGAAACGTCGGCGCCAAAAAGTAACAGGACAAGAATTAGCACAGCATTCGATGCTCCACCGGACTGGGAAGTGTCGCCTTTCGCAGATTCCTTTTGTAGTGCTTATATCCGGTGGCTCATGACGTCAGTTGCGCTATAGGCGGTGAGGTCGAAGTTATCTGTCGTCGCTTTGGTGCTTCTATCTCGCTTCTCCGCTCCGGCCGTGCATCAGGATCACCGGACCAGTAAGGGACACGTCGGCGCCTAAATGTAACAGGACAAGAATTAGGACAGCATTCGATGCTTCACCCGACTGCAGAGTGTCGCCTTTCGCAGCTTCCTTTCGTAGTGCTTAAATCCCGTAGCTCATGACGTCAGTTGCACTGTAGGCGGTGACGACGAAGTTATCTGTCGTCCCTTTGGTGCTTCTATCTTGCTCCTCGTTCCGGCCGTGCATCAGGATCATCGGACCAGTAAGGAAACGTCCGCGCCTAAATGTAACAGGACAAGAATCAGCACAGCATTCGATGATCCACCGGACTGCGGAGTGTCGCCTTTCGCAGATTCCTTTTGTAGTGCTTAAATCCGGTGGCTCATGACGTCAGTTGCGCTGTAGGCGGTGAGGGCGAAGTTATATGTCGTGGCTTTGGTGCTTCTATCTTGCTTCCCCGCTCCGGCCGCGCATCAGGATCATCGGACCAGTAAGGGACACGTCGGCGCCTAAAATTAACAGGACAAGAAATAGCACAGCATTCCATGCTCCACCGGACTGCAGAGTGGCGCTTTTCACAGCTTCCTTCTGCAGTGCCTAAATCCCGTGGCTCATGACGTCAGTTCCGCTGTAGGCGGTTAGGGCGAAGTTATCTGTCGTCGCTTTGGTGCTTCTACCTTCTTTCCCCGCTCCGGCCGTGCATCAGGATCATCGGACCTGTAAGGGACACGTCGGGGCCTAAAAGTAACAGGACAAGAATTACCACAGCATTCGATGCTCCACCGAACTGCAGAGTGTCGCCTTTCGCAGATTACTTATGTAGTGCCTAAATCCCGTGGATCATGACGTCAGTTGCACTGTAGGCGGTGAGGGCGAAGTCATCTGTCGTCGCAGTGGTGCTTCTATCTTGCTTCCCCGCTCCGGCCGTGCATCAGGATCATCGGACCAGTAAGGGACACGTCGGCGACTAAATGTAACAGGACAAGAATTAGCACAGCATTCGATGCTCCACCGGACTGCAGTGTCGCCTTTCGCAGCTTCCTTTTGCAGTGCCTAAATCCCGTGGCTCATGACGTCAGTTCCACTGTAGGCGGTGAGGGCGAAGTTATCTGTCGTCGCTTTGGTGCCTCTATCTTGCTTCCCCGCTCTGGCCGTGCATCAGGATCATCAGATCAGTAAGGGACACGTCGGCGCCTAAAATTACAGGACAAGAATTAGCACAGCATTCGATGCTCCACCGGACTGCAGAGTGTCGCCTTTCGCAACTTCATTTAGTAGTGCTTAAATCCCGTGGCTCATGACGTCATTTGCACTGTAGGCGGTGAGGGCGAAGTTATCTGTCGTCGCTTTGGTGCTTCTATCTCGCTTCCCCGCTCCGGCCGTGCATCAAGATCATTGGACCTGTAAGCGACACGTCGGCTACTAAAAGCAACAGGACAAGAATTAGCACTGCATTCGATGCTCCACCAGACTGCAGAGTGTCGCCTTTCGCAGCTTCCTTTTGTAGTGCTTAAATCCCGTGGCTCCTGACGTCAGTTGCACTGTAGGCGGTGAGGGCGAAGTTATCTGTCGTCGCTTTGGTGCTTTTATCTGGCTTCCCCACTCCGCCCGTGCATCAGGATCATCGGACCAGTAAGGGACACGTCGGCGCCTAAAATTAACAGGACAAGAATTAGCACAGCATTCGATGCTCCACCGGTCCGCAGAGAGTCGCCTTTCGCAGCTTCCTTTTGCAGTGCTTAAATCCCGTGGCTAATGATGTCAGTTGCACTGTAGGTGGTGATGGCGAAGTTATCTGTCGTCGCTTTGGTGCTTCTATCTTGCTTCCCCGTTCCGGGCGTGCATCAGGATCATCGGACCAGTAAGGAAACGTCGGCGAAAAAAAGTAACAGGACAAGAATTAGCACAGCATTCGATGCTCCACCGGACTGCGAAGTGTCGCCTTTCGCAGATTCTTTTTGTAGTGCTTAAATCCGGTGGCTCATGACGTCAGTTGCGCTGTAGGCGGTGAGGGCGAAGTTATCTGTCGTCGCTTTGGCGCTTCTATCTCGCTTCCCCGCTCCGGCCGTGCATCAGGATCATCGGACCAGTAAGGGACACGTCGGCGCCTAAAAGTAACAAGACAAGAATTAGCACAGCATTCGATGCTCCACCGGACTGCAGAGTGTCGCCTTTCGCAGCTTCCTTTTGCAGTGCTTGAATCCCGTGGCTCATGACGTCAGTTGCACTGTAGGCGGTGAGGGCGAAGTTATCTGTCGTCGCTTTGGTGCTTCTATCTTGCTTCCCCGCTCCGGCCGTGCATCAGGATCATCGGACCGGTAAGGGACGCGTCGGCGCCTAAAAGTAACAGGACAAGAATTAGCACAGCATTCGATGCTCCACCGGACTGCAGTGTCGCCATTCGCACCTTCCTTTTGCAGTGCTTAAATCCCGTGGCTCATGACGTCAGTTCCACTGTAGGCGGTGAGGGCGAAGTTATCTGTCGTCGCTTTGGTGCTTCTATCTTGCTTCCCCGCTCTGGCCGTGCATCAGGATCACCGGACCAGTAAGGGACACGTCGGCGCCTAAAAGTAACAGGACAAGAATTAGCACAGCATTCGATGCTTCACCCGACTGCAGAGTGTCACCTTTCGCAGCTTCCTTTTGTAGTGCTTAAATCCCGTGGCTCATGACGTCAGTTGCACTGTAGGCGGTGACGACGAAGTTATCTGTCGTCGCTTTGGTGCTTCTATCTTGCTTCCCCACTCCACCCGTGCATCAGGATCATCGTACCAGTAAGGGACACGTCGGCGCCTAAAATAACAGGACAAGATTAGCACAGCATTCGATGCTCCACCGGACTGCAGAGTGTGGCCTTTCGCAGCTTCCTTTTGCAGTGCTTAAATCCCGTCGCTCATGACGTCAGTTGCACTGTAGGCGGTGAGGGCGAAGTTATCTGTCGTCCCTTTGGTGCTTCATTCTTGCTCCCCGTTCCGGCCGTGCATCAGGATCATCGGACCAGTAAGGAAACGTCGGCGCCTAAAAGTAACAGGACAAGAATCAGCACAGCATTCGATGATCCACCGGACTGCGGAGTGTCGCCTTTCGCAGATTCCATTTGTAGTGCTTAAATCCGGTGGCTCATGACGTCAGTTGCGCTGTAGGCGGTGAGGGCGAAGTTATCTGTCGTCGCTTTGGTGCTTTTATCTGGCTTCCCCACTCCGCCCGTGCATCAGGATCATCGGACCAGTAAGGGACACGTCGGCGCCTAAAATTAACAGGACAAGAATTAGCACAGCATTCGATGCTCCACCGGTCCGCAGAGAGTCGCCTTTCGCAGCTTCCTTTTGCAGTGCCCAAATCCCGTGGCTAATGATGTCAGTTGCACTGTAGGTGGTGATGGCGAAGTTATCTGTCGTCGCTTTGGTGCTTCTATCTTGCTTCCCCGTTCCGGGCGTGCATCAGGATCATCGGACCAGTAAGGAAACGTCGGCGAAAAAAAGTAACAGGACAAGAATTAGCACAGCATTCGATGCTCCACCGGACTGCGAAGTGTCGCCTTTCGCAGATTCTTTTTGTAGTGCTTAAATCCGGTGGCTCATGACGTCAGTTGCGCTGTAGGCGGTGAGGGCGAAGTTATCTGTCGTCGCTTTGGCGCTTCTATCTCGCTTCCCCGCTCCGGCCGTGCATCAGGATCATCGGTTCCAGTAAGGGACACGTCGGCGCCTAAAAGTAACAAGACAAGAATTAGCACAGCATTCGATGCTCCACCGGACTGCAGAGTGTCGCCTTTCGCAGCTTCCTTTTGCAGTGCTTAAATCCCGTGGCTCATGACGTCAGTTGCACTGTAGGCGGTGAGGGCGAAGTTATCTGTCGTCGCTTTGGTGCTTCTATCTTGCTTCCCCGGTCCGGCCGTGCATCAGGATCATCGGACCGGTAAGGGACGCGTCGGCGCCTAAAAGTAACAGGACAAGAATTAGCACAGCATTCGATGCTCCACCGGACTGCAGTGTCGCCTTTCGCACCTTCCTTTTGCAGTGCTTAAATCCCGTGGCTCATGACGTCAGTTCCACTGTAGGCAGTGAGGGCGAAGTTATCTGTCGTCGCTTTGGTGCTTCTATCTTGCTTCCCCGCTCCGGCCGTGCATCAGGATCACCGGACCAGTAAGGGACACGTCGGCGCCTAAAAGTAACAGGACAAGAATTAGCACAGCATTCGATGCTTCACCCGACTGCAGAGTGTCGCCTTTCGCAGCTTCCTTTTGTAGTGCTTAAATCCCGTGGCTCATGACGTCAGTTGCACTGTAGGCGGTGACGACGAAGTTATCTGTCGTCGCTTTGGTGCTTCTATCTTGCTTCCCCACTCCACCCGTGCATCAGGATCATCGTACCAGTAAGGGACACGTCGGCGCCTAAAATAACAGGACAAGATTAGCACAGCATTCGATGCTCCTCCGGACTGCAGAGTGTCGCCTTTCGCAGCTTCCTTTTGCAGTGCTTAAATCCCGTCGCTCATGACGTCAGTTGCACTGTAGGCGGTGAGGGCGAAGTTATCTGTCGTCCCTTTGGTGCTTCATTCTTGCTCCCCGTTCCGGCCTTGCATCAGGATCATCGGACCAGTAAGGGAACGTCGGCGCCTAAAAGTAACAGGACAAGAATCAGCACAGCATTCGATGATCCACCGGACTGCGGAGTGTCGCCTTTCGCAGATTCCATTTGTAGTGCTTAAATCCGGTGGCTCATGACGTCAGTTGCGCTGTAGGCGGTGAGGGCGAAGTTATGTGTCGTCGCTTTGGTGCTTCTATCTTGCTTCCCCGCTCCGGCCGTGCATCAGGATCATCGGACCAGTAAGGGACACGTCGGAGCCTAAAATTAACAGGACAAGAAATAGCACAGCATTCCATGCTCCACCGGACTGCAGAGTGGCGCTTTTCACAGCTTCCTTCTGCAGTGCCTAAATCCCGTGGCTCATGACGTCAGTTCCGCTGTAGGCGGTTAGGGCGAAGTTATCTGTCGTCGCTTTGGTGCTTCTATCTTCCTTCCCCGCTCCGGCCGTGCATCAGGATCATCGGACCAGTAAGGGACACGTCGGCGCCTAAAAGTAACAGGACAAGAATTAGCACAGCATTCGATGCTCCACCGGACTGCAGAGTGTCGCCTTTCGCAGATTCCGTATGTAGTGCCTAAATCCCGTGGATCATGACGTCAGTTGCACTGTAGGCGGTGAGGGCGAAGTCATCTGTCGTCGCATTGGTGCTTCTATTTTGCTTCCCCGCTCCGGCCGTGCATCAGGATGATCAGACCAGTAAGGGACACATCGGCGCCTATAAGTAACAGTACAAGAATTAGCATAGCATTCGATGCTCCACCGGACGGCAGAGTGTCGCCTTTCGCAGCTTCCTTTTGCAGTGCTTAAATCTCGTGGCTCATGACGTCAGTTGCACTGTAGGCGGTGAGGGCGAAGTTATCTGTCGTCGCTTTGGTGCTTCTATCTTGCTTCCCCGCTCCGGCCGTGCATCAGGATCATCGGACCAGTAAGGGACACGTCGGCGACTAAATGTAACAGGACAAGAATTAGCACAAAATTCGTTGCTCCACCGGACTGCAGAGTGTCGCCTTTCGCAGCTTCCTTTTGCAGTGCTTAAATCCCGTGGCTCATGACGTCAGTTGCACTGTAGGCAGTGAGGGCAAAGTTATCTGTCGTCGCTTTGGTGCTTCTATCTTGCATCCCCGCTCCGGCCGTGCATCAGGATCATCGGACCGGTAAGGGACACGTCGGCGCCTAAAAGTAACAGGACAAGAATTAGCACAGCATTCGATGCTTCACCCGACTGCAGAGTGTCGCCTTTCGCAGCTTCCTTTTGTAGTGCTTAAATCCCGTGGCTCATGACGTCAGTTGCACTGTAGGCGGTGACGACGAAGTTATCTGTCGTCGCTTTGGTGCTTCTATCTTGCTTCCCCACTCCGCCCGTGCATCAGGATCATCGTACCAGTAAGGGACACGTCGGCGCCTAAAATAACAGCACAAGATTAGCACAGCATTCGATGCTCCACCGGACTGCAGAGTGTCGCCTTTCGCAGCTTCCTTTTGCAGTGCTTAAATCCCGTCGCTCATGACGTCAGTTGCACTGTAGGCGGTGAGGGCGAAGTTATCTGTCGTCCTTTTGGTGCTTCATTCTTGCTCCCCGTTCCGGCCGTGCATCAGGATCATCGGACCAGTAAGGAAACGTCGGCGCCTAAAAGTAACAGGACAAGAATCAGCACAGCATACGATGATCCACCGGACTGCGGAGTGTCGCCTTTCGCAGATTCCATTTGTAGTGCTTAAATCCGGTGGCTCATGACGTCAGTTGCGCTGTAGGCGGTGAGGGCGAAGTTATATGTCGTCACTTTGGTGCTTCTATCTTGCTTCCCCGCTCCGGCCGTGCATCAGGATCATCGGACCAGTAAGGGACACGTCGGCGCCTAAAATTAACAGGAAAAGAAATAGCACAGCATTCCATGCTCCACCGGACTGTAGAGTGGCGCTTTTCACAGCTTCCTTCTGCAGTGCCTAAATCCCGTGGCTCATGACGTCAGTTCCGCTGTAGGCGGTTAGGGCGAAGTTATCTGTCGTCGCTTTGGTGCTTCTATCTTCCTTCCCCGCTCCGGCCGTGCATCAGGATCATCGGACCAGTAAGGGACACGTCGGCGCCTAAAAGTAACAGGACAATAATTAGCACAGCATTCGATGCTCCACCGGACTGCAGAGTGTCGCCTTTCGCAGATTCCGTATGTAGTGCCTAAATCCCGTGGATCATGACGTCAGTTGCACTGTAGGCGGTGAGGGCAAAGTCATCTATCGTCGCATTGGTGCTTCTATCTTGCTTCCCCGCTCCGGCCGTGCATCAGGATGATCAGACCAGTAAGGGACACATCGGCGCCTATAAGTACCAGTACAAGCATTAGCACAGCATTCGATGCTCCACCGGACTGCAGAGTGTCGCCTTTCGCAGCTTCCTTTTGCAGTGCTTAAATCTCGTGGCTCATGACGTCAGTTGCACTGTAGGCGGTGAGGGCGAAGTTATCTGTCGTCGCTCTGGTGCTTCTATCTTGCTTCCCCGCTCCGGCCGTGCATCAGGATCATCGGACCAGTAAGGGACACGTCGGCGACTAAATGTAACAGGACAAGAATTAGCACAAAATTCGTTGCTCCACCGGACTGCAGAGTGTCGCCTTTCGCAGCTTCCTTTTGCAGTGCTTAAATCCCGTGGTTCATGACGTCAGTTGCACTGTAGGCAGTGAGGGCAAAGTTATCTGTCGTCGCTTTGGTGCTTCTATCTTGCATCCCCGCTCCGGCCGTGCATCAGGATCATCGGACCGGTAAGGGACACGTCGGCGCCTAAAAGTAACAGGACAAGAATTAGCACAGCATTCGATGCTTCACCCGACTGCAGAGTGTCGCCTTTCGCAGCTTCCTTTTGTAGTGCTTAAATCCCGTGGCTCATGACGTCAGTTGCACTGTAGGCGGTGACGACGAAGTTATCTGTCGTCGCTTTGGTGCTTCTATCTTGCTTCCCCACTCCACCCGTGCATCAGGATCATCGTACCAGTAAGGGACACGTCGGCGCCAAAAATAACAGGACAAGATTAGCACAGCATTCGATGCTCCACCGGACTGCAGAGTGTCGCCTTTCGCAGCTTCCTTTTGCAGTGCTTAAATCCCGTCGCTCATGACATCAGTTGCACTGTAGGCGGTGAGGGCGAAGTTATCTGTCGTCCCTTTGGTGCTTCATTCTTGCTCCCCGTTCCGGCCGTGCATCAGGATCATCGGACCAGTAAGGAAACGTCGGCGCCTAAAAGTAACAGGACAAGAATCAGCACAGCATTCGATGATCCACCGGACTGCGGAGTGTCGCCTTTCGCAGATTCCATTTGTAGTGCTTAAATCCGGTGGCTCATGACGTCAGTTGCGCTGTACGCGGTGAGGGCGAAGTTATATGTCGTCGCTTTGGTGCTTCTATCTTGCTTCCCCGCTCCGGCCGTGCATCAGGATCATCGGACCAGTAAGGGACACGTCGGCGCCTAAAATTAACAGGACAAGAAATAGCACAGCATTCCATGCTCCACCGGACTGCAGAGTGGCGCTTTTCACAGCTTCCTTCTGCAGTGCCTAAATCCCGTGGCTCATGACGTCAGTTCCGCTGTAGGCGGTGAGGGCGAAGTTATCTGTCGTCGCTTTGGTGCTTCTATCTTCCTTCCCCGCTCCGGCCGTGCATCAGGATCATCGGACCAGTAAGGGACACGTCGGCGCCTAAAAGTAACAGGACAAGAATTAGCACAGCATTCGATGCTCCACCGGACTGCAGAGTGTCGCCTTTCGCAGATTCCGTTTGTAGTGCCTAAATCCCGTGGCTCATGACGTCAGTTGCACTGTAGGCGGTGAGGGCGAAGTCATCTGTCGTCGCTTTGGTGCTTCTATCTTGCTTCCCCGCTCCGGCCGTGCATCAGGATCATCGGACCAGTAAGGGACACGTCGGCGCCTATAAGTAACAGTACAAGAATTAGCACAGCATTCGATGCTCCACCGGACTGCAGAGTGTCGCCTTTCGCAGCTTCCTTTTGCAGTGCTTAAATCCCGTGGCTCATGACGTCAGTTGCACTGCAGGCGGTGAGGGCGAAGTTATCTGTCGTCGCTTTGGTGCTTCTATCTTGCATCCCCTCTCCGGCCGTGCATCAGGATCATCGGACCGGTAAGGGACACGTCGGCGCCTAAAAGTAACAGGACAAGAATTAGCACAGCATTCGATGCTCCACCCGACTGCAGAGTGTCGCCTTTCGCAGCTTCCTTTTGCAGTGCCTAAATCCCGTGGCTCATGACGTCAGTTGCACTGTAGGCGGTGACGGCGAAGTTATCTGTCGTCGCTTTGGTGCTTCTATCTTGCTTCCCCGCTC
>JARKHS020030082.1:0-12020 GCA_030143305.2 Amblyomma americanum
CTCACTGCCTACAGTTCAACTGACATCATGAGCCACCGGATTAAGGCACTACAAAAGGAAGCTGCGAAAGGCGACACTCTGCAGTCCGGTGGAGCATGGAATGCTGTACTAATTCTTGTCCTGTTACCTTTTAGGCGCCCACGTGTCCCTTACTGGTCCAATGATCCTGATGCACGGCCGGAGCGGGGAAGCAAGATAGAAGCACCAAAGCGACGACAGATAACTTCGCCCTCACCGCTTGCAGAGGAACTGAAGTCATGAGCCACGGAATTTAAGCACTGCAAAAGAAGGCTGTTAAAGGCGGCACTCTGCAGACCGGTGGAGCATCGAATGCTGTGCTAATTCTTGTCCTGTTACTTTTAGGCGCCGACGTGACTCTTACTGGCCCGATGATCCTGATGCACGGCCGGAGCGGGGAAGCGAGATAGAAGCACCAAAGCGACGACAGATAACTTCGCCCTCACCGCCTACAGCGCAACTGACGTCATGAGTCACCGGATTTAAGCACTACAAAAGGAATCTGCGAAAGGCGACACTTCGCAGTCCGGTGGAGCATCGAATGCTGTGTTAATTCTTGTCCTGTTACTTTTTGGCGCCGACGTTTTCTTACTGGTCCGATGATCCTGATGCACTCCCGGAACGGGGAAGCAAGATAGAAGCACCAAAGCGACGACAGATAACTTCGCCCTCACCGCCTACAGTGCAACTGACATCATTAGCCAAGGGATTTAAGCACTGCAAAAGGAAGCGGCGAAAGGCGACACTCTTCAGTCCGGTGGAGCATCGAATGCTGTGTTATTCCTTGTACTGTTACTTATAGGCGTCGATGTGTCCCTTACTGGTCCGATCATCCTGATGCACGGCCGGAGCGAGGAAGCAAGATAGAAGCACCAATGCGACGACAGATAACTTCGCCCTCACCGCCTACAGTGCAACTGACGTCATGATCCACGGGATTTAGGCACTACATAAGGAATCTGCGAAAGACGACACTCTGCAGTCCGGTGAAGCATCGAATGCTGTGCTATTTCTTGTCCTGTTACTTTTAGGCGCCGACGTGTCCCTTACTGGTCCGATGATCCTGATGCACGGCCGGAGCGGGGAAGCAAGCTAGAAGCACCAAAGCGACGACATATAACTTCGCCCTCACCGCCTACAGCGCAACTGACGTCATGAGCCACCGGATTTAAGCACTACAAAAGGAATCTGCGAAAGGCGAAACTCCGCAGTCCGGTGGATCATCGAATGCTGTGCTGATTCTTGTCCTGTTACTTTTAGGCGCCGACGTTTCCTTACTGGTCCGATGATCC
The DNA here is from genome assembly GCA_030143305.2 of Amblyomma americanum. NCBI lineage: Eukaryota > Metazoa > Arthropoda > Arachnida > Ixodida > Ixodidae > Amblyomma > Amblyomma americanum. Next base: position 1,311 of record JARKHS020030082.1, read on the forward strand.
TGATGCACGGCCGGAACGGGGAGCAAGATAGAAGCTCCAAAGGGACGACAGATAACTTCGCCCTCACCGCCTACAGTGGAACTGACGTCATGAGCGACGGGATTTAAGCACTGCAAAAGGATGCTGCGAAAGGCGACACTCTGCAGTGCGGTGGAGCTTCGAATGCTGTGCTAATCTTGTCCTGTTATTTTAGGCGCCGACGTGTCCCTTACTGGTATGATGATCCTGATGCACGAGCGGAGCGGGGAAGCAAGATAGAAGCACCAAAGCGACGACAGATAACTTCGCCGTCACCGCCTACAGTGCAACTGACGTCATGAGCCACGGGATTTAAGCACTACAAAAGGAAGCTGCGAAAGGCGACACTCTGCATTCGGGTGAAGCATCGAATGCTGTGCTAATTCTTGTCCTGTTACTTTTAGGCGCCGACCTGTCGCTTACTGGTCCGGTGATCCTGATGCACGGCCGGAGCGGGGAAGCAAGATAGAAGCGCCAAAGCGACGACAGATAACTTCGCCCTCACCGCCTGCAGTGGAACTGACGTCATGAGCCACGGGATTTAAGCACTGCAAAAGGAAGGTGCGAAAGGCGACACTGCAGTCCGGTGGAGCATCGAATGCTGTGCTAATTCTTGTCCCGTTACTTTTAGGCGCCGACGCGTCCCTTACCGGTCCGATGATCCTGATGCACGGCCGGAGCGGGGAAGCAAGATAGAGGCACCAAAGCGACGACAGATTATTTCACACTCACCGCCTACAGTGCAACTGACGTCATGAGCCACGGGATGTAAGCACTGCAAAAGGAAGCTGCGAAAGGCGACACTCTGCAGTCCGGTGGAGCATCGAATGCTGTTGCTAATTCTTGTCCTGTTAATTTTAGGCGCCGACGTGTCCCTTACTGGTTCGATGATCCTGATGCACGGCCGGAGCGGGGAAGCAAGATAGAAGCACCAAAGCGACGACAGATAACTTCGCCCTCACCGCCTTCAGTGCAACTGACGTCATGAGCCACGGGATTTAAGCACTGCAAAAGGAATCTGCGAAAGGCGACACTTCGCAGTCCGGTGGAGCATCGAATGCTGTGCTAATTCTTGTCCTGTTACTTTTTGGCGCCGACGTTTCCTTACTGGGCCGATGATCCTGATGCACGCCCGGAACGGGGAAGCAAGATAGAAGCACCAAAGCGACGACAGATAACTTCGCCCTCACCACCTACAGTGCAACTGACATCATTAGCCACGGGATTTAAGCACTGCAAAAGGAAGCTGCGAAAGGCGACACTCTTCAGTCCGGTGGAGCATCGAATGCTGTGCTATATCTCATCCTGTTACTTTTAGGCGCCGTCGTGTCCCTTACTGGTCTGATGAACGGGCAGAGCGGGGAAGCCAGATAGAAGCACCAAAGCGACGACAGATAACTTCGCTCTCACCGCCTACAGTGGAACTGACATCATGAGCCACGCGATATAAGCACTACAAAAGGAAGCTGCGGAAGGCGACACTCTGCAGTCCGGTGGAGCATCGAATGCTGTGCTAATTCTTGTCCTGTTATTTTAGGCACCGACGTGTCCCTTACTGGTCTGATGATCCTGATGCACGGCCGGAGCGGGGAAGCAAGATAGAGGCACCAAAGCGACGACAGATTATTTCACACTCACCGCCTACAGTGCAACTGACGTCATGAGCCACGGGATGTAAGCACTGCAAAAGGAAGCTGCGAAAGGCGACACTCTGCAGTCCGGTGGAGCATCGAATGCTGTGCTAATTCTTGTCCTGTTAATTTTAGGCGCCGACGTGTCCCTTACTGGTCCGATGATCCTGATGCACGGCCGGAGCGGGGAATGAAGATGGAAGCACCAAAGCGACGACAGATAACTTCGCCCTCACCGCCTACCGTGCAGCTAACGTCATGATCCACGGGATTTAGGCACTACATAAGGAATCTGCGAAAGGCGACACTCTGCAGTCCGGTGGAGCATCGAATGCTGTACTAATTCTTGTCCTGTTACATTTAGGCGCCCACGTGTCCCTTACTGGTCCAATGATCCTGATGCACGGCCGGAGCGGGGAAGCAAGATAGAAGCACCAAAGCGACGACAGACAACTTCGCCCTCACCGCCTGCAGTGCAACTGAAGTCATGAGCCACGGAATTTAAGCACTGCAAAAGGAAGCTGTGAAAGGCGGCACTCTGCAGTCCGGTGGAGCATCGGATGCTGTGCTAGTCTTGTCCTGTTATTTTAGGCGCCGACGTGTCCCTTACTGGTACGATGATCCTGATGCATGGGCGGAGCGGGGAAGCAAGATAGAAGCACCAAAGCGACGACAGATCACTTCGTCGTCACCGCCTACAGTGCAACTGATGTCATGAGCCACGGGATTTAAGCACTACAAAAAGAAGCTGCGAAAGGCGACACTCTGCAGTCGGGTGAAGCATCGAATGCTGTGCTAACTCTTGTCCTGTTACTTTTAGGCGCCGACGCGTCCCTTACCGGTCCGATGATCCTGATGCACGGCCGGAGGGGGGAAGCAAGATAGAAGCACTAAAGCGACGACAGATAACTTCTCCCTCACCGCTTACAGCGCAACTGACGTCATGAGCCACGGGATTTAAGCACTGCAAAAGAAAGCTGCGAAAGGCGACACTCTGCAGTCCGGTGGAGCCTCGAATGCTGTGCTAATTCTTGTCCTGTTACGTTTAGGCGCCGAAGTGTCCCTTACTGGTCCGATGATCCTGATGCACGGCCGGAGCGGAGAAGCGAGATAGAAGCGCCAAAGTGACGACAGATAACTTCGCCCTCACCGCCTACAGCGCAACTGACGTCATGAGCCACCGGATTTAAGCACTACAAAAGGAATCTGCGAAAGGCGACACTTCGCAGTCCGGTGGAGCATCGAATGCTGTGCTAATTCTTGTCCTGTTAATTCTAGGCGCCGACGTGTCCCTTACTGGTCCGATGATCCTGATGCACGGCCGGAGCGGGGAATGAAGATGGAAGCACCAAAGCGACGACAGATAACTTCGCCCTAACCGCCTACAGCGGAACTGACGTCATGAGCCACGGGATTTAAGCACTGCAAAAGGAAGCTGTGAAAAGCGGCACTCTGCAGTCCGGTGGAGCCTCGAATGCTGTGCTAATTCTTGTCCTGTTACTTTTAGGCGCCGACGTGACCCTTACTGGCCCGATGATCCTGATGCACGGCCGGAGCGGGGAAGCGAGATAGAAGCACCAAAGCGACGACAGATAACTTCGCCCTCACCGCCTACAGCGCAACTGACGTCATGAGTCACCGGATTTAGGCACTACAAAAGGAATCTGCGAAAGGCGACACTTCGAAGTCCGGTGGAGCATCGAATGCTGTGTTAATTCTTGTCCTGTTACTTTTTGGCGCCGACGTTTTCTTACTGGTCCGATGATCCTGATGCACGCCCGGAACGGGGAAGCAAGATAGAAGCACCAAAGCGACGACAGATAACTTCGCCCTCACCGCCTGCAGTGGAACTGACGTCATGATCCACGGGATTTAGGCACTACATAAGGAATCTGCGAAAGGCGACACTTCGCAGTCCGGTGGAGCATCGAATGCTGTGCTAATTCTTGTCCTGTTAATTCTAGGCGCCGACGTGTCCCTTACTGGTCCGATGATCCTGATGCACGGCCGGAGCGGGGAATGAAGATGGAAGCACCAAAGCGACGACAGATAACTTCGCCCTAACCGCCTACAGCGGAACTGACGTCATGAGCCACGGGATTTAAGCACTGCAAAAGGAAGCTGTGAAAAGCGGCACTCTGCAGTCCGGTGGAGCCTCGAATGCTGTGCTAATTCTTGTCCTGTTACTTTTAGGCGCCGACGTGACCCTTACTGGCCCGATGATCCTGATGCACGGCCGGAGCGGGGAAGCGAGATAGAAGCACCAAAGCGACGACAGATAACTTCGCCCTCACCGCCTACAGCGCAACTGACGTCATGAGTCACCGGATTTAGGCACTACAAAAGGAATCTGCGAAAGGCGACACTTCGAAGTCCGGTGGAGCATTGAATGCTGTGTTAATTCTTGTCCTGTTACTTTTTGGCGCCGACGTTTTCTTACTGGTCCGATGATCCTGATGCACGCCCGGAACGGGGAAGCAAGATAGAAGCACCAAAGCGACGACAGATAACTTCGCCCTCACCGCCTGCAGTGCAACTGAAATCATGAGCCACGGAATTTAAGCACTGCAAAAGGAAGCTGTGAAAGGCGGCCCTCTGCAGTCCGGTGGAGCATCGAATGCTGTGCTAATTCTTGTCCTGTTACTTTTAGGCGCCGACGTGTCCCTTACTGCTCCAATGATCCTGATGCACGCCCGGAACGGGGAAGCAAGATAGAAGCACCAAAGCGACGACAGATAACTTCGCCCTCACCGCCTACAGTGCAACTGACATCATTACCCACGGGATTTAAGCATTGCAAAAGGAAGCTGCGAAAGGCGACACTCTTCAGTCCGGTAGAGCATCGAATGCTGTGCTATTTCTCATCCTGTTACTTATAGGCGCCGACGTGTCCCTTACTGGTCCGATGATCCTGATGCACGGGCGGAGCGGGGAAGCCAGATAGAAGCACCAAAGCGTCGACAAATAACTTCGCCCTCACCGCCTACAGTGCAAATGACGTCATGAGCCACGGGATTTAAGCACTACAAAACGAAGCTGCGAAAGGCGACACTCTGCAGTTCGGTGGAGCATCGAATGCTGTGCTAATTCTTGTCCTGTTATTTTAGGCGCCGACGTGTCCCTTACTGGTCTGATGATCCTGATGCACGGCCGAAGCGGGGAAGCAAGATAGAGGCACCAAAGCGACGACAGAAAACTTCGCCCTCATCCCCTACAGTGGAACTGACGTCTTGAGCCACGGGATTTAAGCAATGCAAAAGGAAGGTGCGAAAGGCGACACTGCAGTCCAGTGGAGCATCGAATGCTGTGCTAATTCTTGTCCTGTTACTTTTAGGCGCCGACGTGTCCCTTCCCGGTCCGATGATCCTGATGCACGGCCGGAGGGGCGAAGCAAGATAGAAGCACTAAAGCGACGACAGATAACTTCGCCCTCACCGCTTACAGCGCAACTGACGTCATGAGCGACGGGATTTAAGCACTGCAAAAGGAAGCTGCGAAAGGCGACACTCTGCAGTCCGGTGGAGCATCGAATGCTGTGCTAATCTTGTCCTGTTATTTTAGGCGCCGACGTGTCCCTTACTGGTACGATGATCCTGATGCATGGGCGGAGCGGGGAAGCAAGATAGAAGCACCAAAGCGACGACAGATCACTTCGTCGTCACCGCCTACAGTGCAACTGATGTCATGAGCCACGGGATTTAAGCACTACAAAAAGAAGCTGCGAAAGGCGACACTCTGCAGTCGGGTGAAGCATCGAATGCTGTGCTAACTCTTGTCCTGTTACTTTTAGGCGCCGACGCGTCCCTTACCGGTCCGATGATCCTGATGCACGGCCGGAGGGGGGAAGCAAGATAGAAGCACTAAAGCGACGACAGATAACTTCTCCCTCACCGCTTACAGCGCAACTGACGTCATGAGCCACGGGATTTAAGCACTGCAAAAGAAAGCTGCGAAAGGCGACACTCTGCAGTCCGGTGGAGCCTCGAATGCTGTGCTAATTCTTGTCCTGTTACGTTTAGGCGCCGAAGTGTCCCTTACTGGTCCGATGATCCTGATGCACGGCCGGAGCGGAGAAGCGAGATAGAAGCGCCAAAGTGACGACAGATAACTTCGCCCTCACCGCCTACAGCGCAACTGACGTCATGAGCCACCGGATTTAAGCACTACAAAAGGAATCTGCGAAAGGCGACACTTCGCAGTCCGGTGGAGCATCGAATGCTGTGCTAATTCTTGTCCTGTTAATTCTAGGCGCCGACGTGTCCCTTACTGGTCCGATGATCCTGATGCACGGCCGGAGCGGGGAATGAAGATGGAAGCACCAAAGCGACGACAGATAACTTCGCCCTAACCGCCTACAGCGGAACTGACGTCATGAGCCACGGGATTTAAGCACTGCAAAAGGAAGCTGTGAAAAGCGGCACTCTGCAGTCCGGTGGAGCCTCGAATGCTGTGCTAATTCTTGTCCTGTTACTTTTAGGCGCCGACGTGACCCTTACTGGCCCGATGATCCTGATGCACGGCCGGAGCGGGGAAGCGAGATAGAAGCACCAAAGCGACGACAGATAACTTCGCCCTCACCGCCTACAGCGCAACTGACGTCATGAGTCACCGGATTTAGGCACTACAAAAGGAATCTGCGAAAGGCGACACTTCGAAGTCCGGTGGAGCATCGAATGCTGTGTTAATTCTTGTCCTGTTACTTTTTGGCGCCGACGTTTTCTTACTGGTCCGATGATCCTGATGCACGCCCGGAACGGGGAAGCAAGATAGAAGCACCAAAGCGACGACAGATAACTTCGCCCTCACCGCCTGCAGTGGAACTGACGTCATGATCCACGGGATTTAGGCACTACATAAGGAATCTGCGAAAGGCGACACTTCGCAGTCCGGTGGAGCATCGAATGCTGTGCTAATTCTTGTCCTGTTAATTCTAGGCGCCGACGTGTCCCTTACTGGTCCGATGATCCTGATGCACGGCCGGAGCGGGGAATGAAGATGGAAGCACCAAAGCGACGACAGATAACTTCGCCCTAACCGCCTACAGCGGAACTGACGTCATGAGCCACGGGATTTAGGCACTGCAAAAGGAAGCTGTGAAAAGCGGCACTCTGCAGTCCGGTGGAGCCTCGAATGCTGTGCTAATTCTTGTCCTGTTACTTTTAGGCGCCGACGTGACCCTTACTGGCCCGATGATCCTGATGCACGGCCGGAGCGGGGAAGCGAGATAGAAGCACCAAAGCGACGACAGATAACTTCGCCCTCACCGCCTACAGCGCAACTGACGTCATGAGTCACCGGATTTAGGCACTACAAAAGGAATCTGCGAAAGGCGACACTTCGAAGTCCGGTGGAGCATTGAATGCTGTGTTAATTCTTGTCCTGTTACTTTTTGGCGCCGACGTTTTCTTACTGGTCCGATGATCCTGATGCACGCCCGGAACGGGGAAGCAAGATAGAAGCACCAAAGCGACGACAGATAACTTCGCCCTCACCGCCTGCAGTGCAACTGAAATCATGAGCCACGGAATTTAAGCACTGCAAAAGGAAGCTGTGAAAGGCGGCCCTCTGCAGTCCGGTGGAGCATCGAATGCTGTGCTAATTCTTGTCCTGTTACTTTTAGGCGCCGACGTGTCCCTTACTGCTCCAATGATCCTGATGCACGCCCGGAACGGGGAAGCAAGATAGAAGCACCAAAGCGACGACAGATAACTTCGCCCTCACCGCCTACAGTGCAACTGACATCATTACCCACGGGATTTAAGCATTGCAAAAGGAAGCTGCGAAAGGCGACACTCTTCAGTCCGGTAGAGCATCGAATGCTGTGCTATTTCTCATCCTGTTACTTATAGGCGCCGACGTGTCCCTTACTGGTCCGATGATCCTGATGCACGGGCGGAGCGGGGAAGCCAGATAGAAGCACCAAAGCGTCGACAAATAACTTCGCCCTCACCGCCTACAGTGCAAATGACGTCATGAGCCACGGGATTTAAGCACTACAAAACGAAGCTGCGAAAGGCGACACTCTGCAGTTCGGTGGAGCATCGAATGCTGTGCTAATTCTTGTCCTGTTATTTTAGGCGCCGACGTGTCCCTTACTGGTCTGATGATCCTGATGCACGGCCGAAGCGGGGAAGCAAGATAGAGGCACCAAAGCGACGACAGAAAACTTCGCCCTCATCCCCTACAGTGGAACTGACGTCTTGAGCCACGGGATTTAAGCAATGCAAAAGGAAGGTGCGAAAGGCGACACTGCAGTCCAGTGGAGCATCGAATGCTGTGCTAATTCTTGTCCTGTTACTTTTAGGCGCCGACGTGTCCCTTCCCGGTCCGATGATCCTGATGCACGGCCGGAGGGGCGAAGCAAGATAGAAGCACTAAAGCGACGACAGATAACTTCGCCCTCACCGCTTACAGCGCAACTGACGTCATGAGCGACGGGATTTAAGCACTGCAAAAGGAAGCTGCGAAAGGCGACACTCTGCAGTCCGGTGGAGCATCGAATGCTGTGCTAATCTTGTCCTGTTATTTTAGGCGCCGACGTGTCTCTTACTGGTACGATGATCCTGATGCACGGCCTGAGCGGGGAAGCAAGATAGAAGCACCAAAGCGACGACAGATGACTTCGCCCTCACCGCCTTCAGTGCAACTGACGTCATGAGCCACGGGATTTAAGCACTGCAAGAGGAAGCTGCGAAAGGCGACACTCTGCAGTCCGGTGGAGCATCGAATGCTGTGCTAATCTTGCCCTGTTATTTTAGGCGCCGACGCGTCCCTTACTGGTACGATGATCCTGATGCACGGGCGGAGCGGGGAAGCAAGATAGAAGCACCAAAGCGACGACAGATAACTTCGTCGTCACCGCCTACAGTGCAACTGACGTCATGAGCCACGGGATTTAAGCACTACAAAAGGAAGCTGCGAAAGGCGACACTCTGCAGTCGGGTGAAGCATCGAATGCTGTGCTATTTCTCATCCTGTTACTTTTAGACGCCGACGTGTCCCTTACTGGTTCGGTGATCCTGATGCACGGCCGGAGCGGGGAAGCAAGATAGAAGCACCAAAGCGACGACATATAACTTCGACCTCACTGCCTACAGCGCAACTGACGTCATGAGCCACCGGATTTAAGCACTACAAAAGGAATCTGCGAAAGGCGACACTCCGCAGTCCGGTGGATCATCGAATGCTGTGCTGATTCTTGTCCTGTTACTTTTAGGCGCCGACGTTTCCTTACTGGTCCGATGATTCTGATGCACGGCCGGAACAGGGAGCAAGATAGAAGCTCAATAGGGACGACAGATAACTTCGCCCTCACCGCCTACAGTGCAACTGACGTCATGAGCGACGGGAATTAAGCACTGCAAAAGGAAGCTGCGAAAGGCGACACTCTGCAGTGCGGTGGAGCTTCGAATGCTGTGCTAATCTTGTCCTGTTATTTTAGGCGCCGACGTGTCCCTTACTGGTACGATGATCCTGATGCACGGGCGGAGCGGGGAAGCAAGATAGAAGCACCAAAGCGACGACAGATAACTTCGTCGTCACCGCCTACAGTACAACTGACGTCATGAGCCACGGGATTTAAGCACTACAAAAAGAAGCTGCGAACGGCGACACTCTGCATTCGGGTGAAGCATCGAATGCTGTGCTAATTCTTGTCCTGTTACTTTTAGGCGCCGACGTGTCCCTTACTGGTCCGGTGATCCTGATGCACGGCCGGAGCGGGGAAGCAAGATAGAAGCACCAAAGCGACGACAGATAACTTCGCCCTCACCGCCTGCAGTCGAACTGACGTCATGAGCCACGGGATATAAGCACTGCAAAAGGAATCTGCGAAAGGCGACACTTCGCAGTCCGGTGGAGCATCGAATGCTGTGCTAATTCTTGTCCTGTTACTTTTTGGCGCCGACGTTTCCTTATTGGTCCGATGATCGTGATGCACGCCCGGAACGGGGAAGCAAGATAGAAGCACCAAAGCGACGACAGATAACTTCGCCCTCACCACCTGCAGTGCAACTGACATCATTAGCCACGGGATTTAAGCACTGCAAAAGGAAGCTGCGAAAGGCGACACTCTTTAGTCCGGTGGAGCATCGAATGCTGTGATATTTCTCATCCTGTTACTTTTAGGCGCCGACGTGTCCCTTACTGGTCCGATGATCCTGATGCACGGGCAGAGCGGGGAAGCCAGATAGAAGCACCAAAGCGACGACAGATAACTTCGCCCTCACCGCCTACAGTGGAACTGACGTCATGAGCCACGCGATATAAGCACTACAAAAGGAAGCTGCGAAAGGCGACACTCTGCAGTCCGGTGGAGCATCGAATGCTGTGCTAATTTTTGTCCTGTTATTTTAGGCGCCGACGTGTCCCTTACTGGGCTGATGATCCTGATGCACGGCCGGAGCGGGAAAGCAAGATAGAGGCACCAAAACGACGACAGATTATTTCACACTCACCGCCTACAGTGCAACTGACGTCATGAGCCACGGGATGTAAGCACTGCAAAAGGAAGCTGCGAAAGGCGACACTCTGCAGTCCGGTGGAGCATCTAATGCTGTGCTAATTCTTGTCCTGTTAATTTTAGGCGCCGACGTGCTCTTACTGGTCCGATGATCCTGATGCACGGCCGGAGCGGGGAATGAAGATGGAAGCACCAAAGCGATTACAGATAACTTCGCCCTCACCGCCTACCGTGCAGCTGACGTCATGATCCACGGGATTTAGGCACTACATAAGGAATCTGCGAAAGGCGACACTCTGCAGTCCGGTGGAGCATGGAAACTGTACTAATTCTTGTCCTGTTACTTTTAGGCGCCCACGTGTCCCTTACTGGTCCAATGATCCTGATGCACGGCCGGAGCGGGGAAGCAAGATAGAAGCACCAAAGCGACGACAGACAACTTCGCCCTCACCGCCTGCAGTGCAACTGAAGTCATGAGCCACGGAATTTAAGCACTGCAAAAGGAAGCTGTGAAAGGCGGCACTCTGCAGTCCGGTGGAGCATCGGATGCTGTGCTAGTCTTGTCCTGTTACTTTTTGGCGCCGACGTTTCCTTACTGGT
>JARKHS020030083.1:0-72500 GCA_030143305.2 Amblyomma americanum
TCTGGCTTTTCCACAAATAGTGCTGGTGCTCCCCAGGGTGACTTTGAGTGTTCGACAATGCCGCGATCAATCAGGTCCTGCACCTGCCGCTCCATCTCCTCACGTTGGGAGTAAGGAACCCTGTACGCACGCTGGTAACGGGCAATGAAGTGCCGGTTTCTATCCTGTGCTTTATAACGCCACAGCAGCCCAAATCCAGGTTGGACGCGGCGAATACCTCCGAGTAGTCGTTCAGCAAACCAGCCAGAGCCTCCCTCTCCCTGGATTTTACGTGAGAAAGATCGAACGACACCTTTGGAGCAGCCGAAGGACTAGCATGCTCTACAGTTGCGAGTACCGTATCGGTGGGCTCACGTTGCTCTATCGCAGAGGTGAAGAAAGCCAATGTTTTGTTCTTGGAAGGCTCAGTGGCTGCTGGCTACAGTTAACCACCCGTAGGGGCACTCTGTGGGCGTCATTAACTGTCACGAGGCCCGCGGCTGCCTTCAGGCCATTGCTGAGAGAGTCGACCGGCTCAAGCACTCCCACGGCGTCGCTCTCTACATCTGAAGGCACAAACGCGTACAAAATGTGCTCCGACCAAGGAAGGACGACCGCCTCCTCGACCAGCCGGACGGCAACCCGCGAATATACCTTCTCCAATGATCCCACTGTTTGACGGGTGTCAATATCGGTAATGCGAATCTCAGCCCCTCTCCTGTTCAAAAACGGAACTTTTGAGCCGCCCGCATTAACCTCTTCCTCAGAGAATGACACTACTACCTTCCCTTTTCTCAAAAAATCCTGCCCTAATATACCTGACACTCCGTTTGGCAGAGACACCGTGTCCGGGCATACGTAGCAGGGGTGCTCCAATGCAATTCCGCCGAGGGAGAAGTGTAACCGGTAGAGTCCACTTATGCCAAGAGGATCCCCCGTTATGCCTACAAATTTGGTTGCCATACCACCAGACGCTTCCAACACCTCGCGGTCCCCCTTCCTTCGAAGCGTGTTAGAACTGCTCTCCTTAAGCAATGTCACCTTTGACCCCGTATCTATCAACAATTCCATGCAACAACCATTTAACTTGCAACGCACAACAGGGCATGCCTCGTCGGCCACACAAACTACCACCACCTCATCATCCACTGCTCCCTCCCCACGCTCCTCAGGCTGGGGAGGACTAACTAGTTTTTTTGTCTCGGTATCTGGAGCCCCGCTGTAGGCTTGCTTAGGGCGTGTCTCGCCTGCTTCTCTTTGTGGCTCCCCACGGCGCACGTTTTTGGCAGAACCTGGCGATGTGTCCGCGACCCTGGCAAGCGAAGCATACGATTTCTTCAAAATCTCGCATACCGCGCCTGTAGCTTTGTGGCGGTCTCCGGTTTCCAGCGAATGAGCGCTGTTGAGCGCGCGCTTCAACCTGGCGTTCTACCTGCTGAGATAGCAGCTGTTCTAAGCGATCTAATCGCTCTGTCAAGAGAGCAACCTCAGGGTTGAGCACCGCTCTCTCTATGACGCGCACTCTCGCTGCGGCTGTCGTTAACGCCTCATTTCGTTCCTCATCCAATGCGGCCTCCACGGCTTGGTCGAAATTGCTCGGCTTGCGCGAGAGCACGAACCGGCGCACGGGGTCTTGCAGACCAGCCACGAACAAAGCGGTCATTTCCTCTTTAAGTATATCCTCCGCGTATTTCTTCTTTAGCTGGTCTCCTTCCTCCTCCCTGCTTAACGTATCGCGCGCTAAGCGCTGAAGCCGCGACGCAAACGTTCGCACGTCCTCCCCTACCATCTGTACGGCGTCACGGAACCTCTGTACCCGCACGTGACGTGGTTCAGTGTCGAAATGCTCAAACGCGAGCTTCTTAAATTCCGCAAATGATTTTGTGGATTTTACTTTTTCGTCTCGCCATGCAAAATCATGAGCAGCTCCTGCCATCTTACACCTCGCCATTCCCAGCATTTGAGCATCGGACCATCCCCCCCATTTTCCCAATCTCTTCTAGCATGGAAAAGAAATCGCAGATTGCAACCCCTGTCTTATCTCCCGTAAACGTCGGAATGACGCTTCCTAATGCCAGCATGCTTGCTCCGAGCGACGGCTGTGGAGTGGGAGCTCCCTCAGATACAGTCATTTTTTTTTTTCAAGCCCTCCGGTGCCTCATTTAGCCTCTCTTTTGAAGTATGCGTGTCGCCAGACATAAGCAAAGGCATCTGCACAGACAAATTCTAGTATGAGAACACAAGCAAGTGAGGTATAGCCACTTTGGATTGCAATTTTGACAGTCATGAACGTCACCAGCTGTGTCAGAACACGGACTCTTCCTTGCGGTTTTGCCATATCGGCCGCGTCCACCTCCGTCTAGGTACCGGAGCGCTCAAGAGAATCCTCTTGTGATGACCCCCATAATGCGCAGGTCCACACGGGACGGAGAGGCAAAGAGACACCGTATGGCTCAGTTTAAACAAACAGGTATATTCAATAATTACACATGATTAAGATTATACATCAGAGGCTGGGGCGTCCGAGCTTACGTGCCGACGACTTCATGGGGGCGATGGAGTGGCTCCGGAGTTGGGCTCGAGCGGTTGCTGGCAGAAGCTGCACGCCGTCGGGCTTCGGCGCTGAAGGCCCTCTTGGCGAACGATGTCGTCCTGAGCGTGTATGCAGTAGAATTTCAATAGTCGTCCGTTTCTTCGAGGATGGTTCACAAACCCTTCCTCTAGTGTCGTTCGGCTTGGAAGATGAACAGGAGGCGAGCTTGTAGATGATGACAGCAGAGCATAATTTTACAACATACATATACAGAGAGTTAAACTGGAAAAAGCAGAACTGAATTTACAAAAGAACAAACTTTGCACTACTTTACTCATCGACCGGGCAGGTTAGTGCCTAAGTAGCATCACATTACATGCTAAGCATGGAGCCCCAGCTCAGACTCGACTGCATCCGTTTACATGTGCTTTTAAGCACTTGATTAACAAAGGACTAAGGGCGGTCATTTCCAGTGGCCCGCCCAAAGCATCAATTCTCCAATCCAAAATAACATGCGAGATGGGGACCACCCCTTGGGTTGGGCTTAGCCTCGAACCCAGAGTCTGTTAACAATACAAACTAAATAAACAACAAAAACGCCACCACTCTCTCTCAAGTGAGAGTATACACAGGCTCTCTCTTCGGAGCTAATTCACTAGCGCCTGTCTTTCCACATTCTTGGCGAGTACTGCCTGTCCGCCATGACAGGTGTCCGTCACGGCCCTTCTGGGAATGCGCTTTTGTTCACGAGGCACGGCGGGAAGCTGTGGGTGCCTTCCCGGCGATAGCCCACGTCGAAAGGGGAAGGAGGGAAAGAATGTTGTCTTCGCGGTAGCGCATAGCGTCGGCTGTGGTACGGCGCGCTCTGGCCCGCTGACAGCTCCCTTGTCCTGGAATGTGCCCGGAAATTGGGGAGGATAAAGCCTGTTTCCCCGCGGCGGCGGCGGGTCCGGTTGTTCTGGTCGTCACTCAAAGAGCATGGCTGGGTAATTGATGATGCCGCTGTCACGGCGGCGGGTCCCTTCGTTCTGGTCGTCACTCAAAGTGCATGGCTGGGTAATTGATGATGCCGCTGTCATCTGGGTCTCCGTCTACGCCGCGCCGTGGAACGCGGAACCTCGCAGCACACAAGGAATGTCACACTCTTCTTCTGCAGAAGGTAATATTCCTCCAATAGCAAAAGCTGCTGCCGGCTGAAATCCGGTGGTAGAGCGCCCGCTCGGCCGTCTGCCAGAATCGAAACTCTGCTTGTGGCTGGTGTTTTGCTCATCAGCAGCTTTTTCTTTTCAAGGAGGTAGTACTCCTCGAGAAGCAATATACTTTGTGCTACTGACAGGGTCCATAGCGAGAGAAAGCGGTGCACGGTTGAATACTCGATCACTCGGTGTATAGCGCGCCGGAGGCAGACCCGCGCGCAACACTGCGGCGAGATGCGCGTAGTTGGCGTAGTTGCGTATCTGGTAACAAAGGCGACAAAAAATAATCTCGAAAACGTTTTGTTGAACTTAATAATACATCACAGCTCATTATTATTACTCATGATTACGAAGTCGACGCTTTCCATGATGTTTGACATTTATTGCAGCCGAAGAATTTTCGTAACAGAAAGCCCGCACCGACGCAAGGGTGCCGACGGCAGCGACAGAAATCGTTGGCATGTGAAACGGCGGCTGCGATTACCGTCGCAACGACAGTGCGACAGGGCCGTAATTTTTCGTTCCCGTCACACCATGTGAAACAGCCTTAAGGCGGATTATCGCCGATATAAGAATGGGCGCGCGGAATCGCAGCGGCGTTTGCGTAGAGCCACGGAAAGGTAGAATAGCCAGCTGCGTGGCACCGAGTCATATAGCGCAGTAGCACGCGGCGACAATGTTCACGAAGTGAGCAGGCGGGCTTACGCCTTGGAACTCGCAAGCGGTCTTATGTGTCTCTGCCGACGTTTTTCGTTAGGAGAACCCCACATAAGTTTTCAGGCTGCTCTAATCATTGTGATAAACAAGGAGACCCGCGTCATAAAGAATATTTGTACGAACACGGCTGACTGAATGCATCGTGGTGTGTTGTCCGTACATTTTCCGTTCGTGCTCCCGGCTCACCCTGCCAGTCAAATAAGTTCGCAGAAACATGAAGAAAAAAAGGGCTATGATACCAAATGATGTAATATGTTTTAACGTCATTTGGTCACGTATCATTTTGCTGCACTCGGGAGACGCCGCCAGCGGGCAATGATGTTAAGCAGGTCGTGAAAGCACACCTATGAAGCCACTACTTGTTGAACATGCCCACTGCACTTGCGCGCGGACTGACGGCGACGAATGAGTGAGTTTTACGGCGTCTCAAAAGCGTTATTGTCACTAATAGATTGCAGGCAGTAACTTAGTTTAGGAATACAACCTTTATCGCGCATCGACGTGGCGGACCTTTGTTCGAATTGAATCGGCGGGTCGGGATGCAACACAAATAGAGGGCTTGCCTCCGCCCCCGGCTAGACCAGCGTGACTAGTGATTGGTTATTTTCTTCCTGGCATCATTTTACAACAAACGCAAAACACCTCACGGTAAGTTATTATTAAAAAGAAATGAATGGTTACATAACACGGCCTCAGAAAAGGACAAGATCAGAAAATTTGATAGGTACTGCTTGGTTCTTCAATGGAGAATAAAGCAGTCCAGCTCTGCTAGGGGTATTTTTCAGGTGCCAAAACGTGAGAATGCGGATCCCCATCAGCCATTGCACAGCGGACTGCTAAACATGTGCTCGTCAATTAAACATGCCCTTACTATCCCATTTCTGCTGGTAGTTTATTTTATATGTGCAAGGTACCGGCGAAAAAAAGCAGATAAACAAAGTGTAGGAACACTAGGCAAGCAGTGAGAACGACAAAAGAAACGTTTGTTTCCATTGAAATCAACATTCAAAGCGAGTCTAAGCATTCATTTCCTGATTTTAACAGCAATTAAGCTTACTGTATTCTTCCAATTACCACAATGTAGTTCGGTGGCCGTGTTCCATGACCTCTCTATTTTCAATTGCCCATTCACTGTTCATTCGGCCCTCTGTCTCTGATCACTGAGGTATAGCTGCAGCTTTAATAATAATTAATAATTATAATTGGCTTTTGGGGAATGCAAATGGCGCAGTATCTGTCTCATTTATCGTTGGACGCCTGAACCGCGCCGTAAGGTAAGAGATAAAGGAGGGAGTGAAAAAAGAAAGGAAGAGAGAGGGCCGTAGTGGAGGGCTCCAGAATAATTTCGACCACCTGGGGATCTTTAACGTGCAGTGATATCGCACAGCACACGGGAGCCTTAGCGTTTTTCCTCCATAAAAACGCAGCCGCCGAGGTCGGGTTCGAACCCGGGAACTCAAGAAAGCATTTGGGGCGAACGACCCATTGGGTGGTTGCCGACCAGACCTTAGAATAGGCTTTAATTGGTTAGAATATGCTGCCAGTGGTGAGGTGCATCGCAGCGCTCTCAACAGCAGGCGACCGGACCTGGCTACTCATTGCCATTGGCTGCGATACGCAGGCAATGGTCTGGTCCGGTCGCCAATAACACAATGGCCGGGTCGCTTGCCGTATACTCTTGCAAGCCAGGATATCTCTGAGTGACCACTCAAAGAGTGCTGAATGAGACGAAATCGATAATGAAAATGGACAGCTTTAGAATTAGGCCCCAGTAGGCACTTTCCTAAGGTGCGGTACTGTACTTGCACTATAGAAGGCATATTAACAATAGCCAGCGGGTGCTCTACCTCTAAGATTAGCTTGATCGTGTGCATGCCCACAAAGACACTTTCAGACCAACAATTCTCTGTCCCAGTTACGGCCAGCTGAATTTAATGCTAGAGATAAAAAGGTTAATTTATTTCAGTCAGCTACTACAACGAGGTAAAAGCTTTGAAAATTTGCACTGGTGCTCAACCTGTGGTACGAAGTCACTGAATTTGAATCTCTATTAGGTCTTAGGAGAACTAAGTGCTAGTGCGTTCTTTTGAAAATGAAACGTTGCCTTACATTATGAAAGCGACCCTTATTCATGTTGACAACATCAGTGCGATCTAAATAAAACATGGATCATATACGAATTCGGGCTAGAGTGACGAAAGCGAAGCGCGAGCAGTGGGGCAAGCAGCAGGTGCCGACACAATGAAGGTACTCGAATGAGGCTCTTTGTACTCTTGCTTCGCGTTTCAGTGAAATGGCTGAGTGGCGAGAGTGCAATTAGTTTATGTTATTGACGTAATTCAATTTAAAATGACAAACGTAAAGCATACGAGAGCGCAGTAGTTAAGTCCACTCCAGAAAACAAGAGGAGCCTCATTCATGCCTGATCAAGGTCAAAGGACGCCGGCAAAATCGAGAAGTACGTATGTAAGTTGCCAATCATCCAAGGCCATTTATTGCTTTTTATTTATGTTAGTGAGCGTGCTTATGCACAAATCATTACCGCGATATCATTTCCGATTGCTGAGCACACAGCGCTATGTTTCTTTCTCTAAGGTAGAGCAACAAACACATTGTGCTTTACATGTTTTGTTTTATTAAGCGAAAAAAATGTCAGGCTTAAATCACAAGAAGAGTTTTATCAATATCATGCGGAACGAATCTTACCAACGGAGCAATGAGGCATGTCATGCAAAACACTATTCTGGATGGGCTTTTGAAATCTATTCTGAATTTTGATGATAAAATTTCCGTTTGCCGCGCATGTCAGGTGGGATAACTTTACAGTAGTGCCTGTTGCATTTGTGGCCTTTTTTCTCATTTGTCAAAGAAGAACTCCTCTAAAGCACTTATTTTCAAAAAATGTAGCATCTCAGACATCGGAAGCTCTCGTGCGCAGAATATGCAAGCCTCCCAGGTGCGACTCTATCAACGCCTATTTGCATTCAAAAATACCTGTTAGTTATTGCCTCCCCCCCCCCCCCCCCTGCCTTGAGTTTCCTGAAATGTCACTTTTGTTTGAACGTGAAAAAGCAGCTCTGTACGCAATTCTAGGTCATGACGGCAGTGAGTAATTCGCTGCTCAATTCGGATGCTCTCATCTGATTATGGCTTAATATCCCGACAAAAGTAAATAATTACGAGAGAAGTAAAATGCAAAAAACGTCCATTAATGACTCTTGGAAGCTTATAAGATTCCTTGTGTCCTTGAGAAAGAATTTCTTAATTAAGGTGTATTAAAGTACGGGGTAATAGATGCCAAAAAGGGAAATTTTGTACTACCACTTGCGTTGCAACGTCATTAGTGCATAGCAAGCTCTTGAAAGCACCACTCTGCGAAAAGGATACACAGTTGGTCATAAAAAAAGAGGCCGAGAATGTAAGGCTGCTAATTAAAGGGCAACTGAAAAGGTTTTAGTGTTTGCTCAGTTTAAACGAGATGAATACGGGAAGCTTGCAGGTAAAGCATACGAAATCTTTTTGCGCTAGTGCTAGAAATGGTGACGTAATCACCGACTAAAGTGGCGTCGGTGTTCAGGCATCTTTCCAGTGCACAGCGCTAAGCAGAAGCTGCAATAATGATGTCACGTACGGCGGCGCTAAGGTTCCAGCGAAGAGATGGCTGTTTCAACGAAGGAAACTTATGCTATCGAAGGTAAAGCTCAAGAAGCATTGTTTGGCGGCCTCAGAATGCGCGCGGTAGCATGTAGACGACGGCAGCGGATATCTGAAATTTCGGCAACAATGACGTCACCACGACTTTCTTCGCGTTTCATCGCAGTGAGGATAAGACTAAACATTGCAGCGGTTTTAATCTGTGATTACTTCATCATTTTTTAATGCTGGCGCAGAACTACTTTGCATGCGCGCATGGTTAACGGTTATCTTGTGATGTAGCTTTGTTTTTCACTTAAGAGCCAATTATCTAGTAACAAATTTTCCAGACACCTCCCCATGGTGGCTCACTGGTTAAGGAGCTCGACTACTGATCCGGAGTTCCCGGGTGCGAACCCGACCGCGGCAGCCGCATTTCGGTGGAGGCAAAACGCTAAGGCACCCGTGTGCTGTGCGATGTCAGTGCACGTTAAAGATCCCCATGTGGTCGAAATTATTCCGGAGCCCCCCACTACGGCACCTCTCTCTTCCTTTCTTCTCTGAGTCCCTCCTTTATCCCTCCTACCTTTACGACGCGGTTCAGGGGTCCGCAGAGATGCAATTCAGATTTGGCTCCATTACCTTTCCCTAAAAACCAATTTCTTTCTAACATCTCAATATTTTTCTTACGAACCAAAAGCATTGTAAACATTATTTTTTTCTCAGCACATTGCAAACAGAAATGAAAGTCTACTGAACCAGAATTACAGAAATAAAAGAACTCAATTTTTTTCATTACCAATTTGAGAATTTTATATCTTATTGCACATGTTTCAGGGTCGCACTTCTCTTGGAAAGTCATGTTTCGACCTGAAAACAATTTCCGAAACCAAGTAGTCAGCGACCACGCCCTCTTCTCGGATACCCTTTGCGTATATCCTGAATTTTTACAACCCAAAAATTACACCACGAAATTTCAAAGCTTGTCTCGTATCAGCTACCTAGAGAAAATGATCTGGCAACTATATCTTTTTCCTCTTTTAGCCAAGACAACCCTGAGACGCTCCGCACGTTCATTGAATGATGGAAGCATTGCACAAGCCAACGTTTTTAAGTCGTGTGGATTGAATCCCGGGCTTCCCTCAGACACTATCAATTGGCTGAAGGAAGCGGACCACGAGTGAATGTACTTTGCGGACCAAACTGCAGGACTGCTCACAAAAGAGGGCCTGCAGGCCAAGCGTCAAGCAGAAAAGCGTAAACATGACATCGAGACCGCGGAGGTGGGGATCATTAAACCAATGACTGTGATGGTGCTTGTGTCAATAAAAAATTGCTTTTAGCCATTTTTTTTGGTCCAACCTCAATTATCTCAAAACTATGTGTTTTATTGCAGGCGTATCATTATTTTCTACTCCCTTCAGGAGAGACGGTCGATTTTTCTTTCAACCATATAAATAAGTGTTGGCAACCACTGTAACAGGAATAAAGTATGGCACGCAGATGTTCTTTTGGTGGCAAATATTCAAATACACAATGAAAACTAAAATTGATGTGCTAGTTGTTTCGACCTGGTTTTGATAAGTCTAGTAAAGTAGAAAGTGCACAAATTTTGAAACAACATCATTGCATGTAATATTTGGATACTGCTGTTAGTCATCAACATGTTCCTCAACGTGACGGAAAATGTATGGGAAGTATGGGGCTTACCCAGTGCCTTTAATTCCGGAAATTGTTTTTACGAGATGTTAATTGCTGATTTCGGATCAGAAATTGGTAAGGTGCTGGAAAAAACAAACCAAGACTATAAAACAGATATAAAAATATAGTCTGGTTCAGTAAAGAGAACATGAAATGCTGATTACAATACTATCAGCTTCACGGCTGCAGCCCTAGTATACCCTGAGAAAGAAAGGTCTGGAACATCAGATTGAACATAATCTGAGAAGGCTAGCTGCAGCGACACAGCGAAGATGCACCTCTCAAAGCACGTGCACTTTCAGATCGTATTTCTTGGACGGATCGAGATAAGCTGGGCTTCCGTCACACCCACCTGACCTGCACCTGCGCACATCGCCCACCACCGGATTTCTGCGCTCCATCGCTACTGCGATAAAAAAATCCCACCATCGGCTCTCATGGGCACATGGACAGCTGCGGCGGCACAGAACAGGCGCATCTCTGACTCCTCGTGTACTTGCAGGTAGGTCACTGAACAGTGGTGTGTAATGCATGCTTCTGATTATATCAATTCGGTTTTATTCAGGTATCTCAGAGAGAACTTCAAAGTCAAAGGGGAAGTCTGCTAATAAACAGTGGCGCTGCCCGACTAGGCGAGGACTAAAGTTAATGTGATAGCATAACTTCAAGAAAAAGTAAAGTCACTCAGAGACACTGTCATTTCTAGAGAAGAACGTTTTGAGGTAAAGTCCGAAAAATTTTACAAAGAACTTGCCGAGCTCAGTCAGCATGCCAATAGCCTGGCTGGTCTGAAAAAGGTTATCAAAGATTTCGAGGCTAACCAATGCAGTGGACATGATATAGAGAGGTTGGTCAAATGGTTCTTGATAATCACAAAGTGAGCAAGGGAGAGGAAACCTTAGGGTGCTTCCCAACGTTTTGACAAGATGACTTGTTTTTTGCTGGTTGAAGACAAGTCCTCTTGTCTAAACGATGGCAAACACACTTGTTCTCAAAGCAGAAGGATATTGAGGAGATAAAGAAATTGGCTGACTAGGAAGACTTAAAAGGAAACGCCATCTATAAATTCACGTCATAGAAAAAAGATCATGAAGATCTTCATTTCAATTTAAACGATCGTGCTGTAGACCTTGAACTTCCAGAAGAGAGAACTCGTGACGTTAGAGCTATTCACCCATTGCCAAGTAATCCTGATAAGATGCTTCGCTCAGCAGGCTGTTCGTGATGACTGGTCCAGAATCTGAGATAAACTGAAGGTTGCACATGGAGATATAAATATGTACAACCACGAAAATCGCACCAAACAAATCCGTGCACTTCTATTGGAGGCGAAGAAATGGGCACGCAACAAGAGCTATCGCTTTGTTTGGCAATGTCCTGAAAGTTCTCGGCACACAAAAAGCAGGCGTCACAGCCATTGCTATCGTCTAAAAACCAATTTAAGACCCTTGCTTTAGTGCATCTACAAGTGTAGCGAGTTCTTTATTGATATCACTCCCGACAAGCTAAAAAGGCAAAGCGCAGCTTGGAAATTTGTGCCTTTAAGGTTTAAAAGTTTATCATTTATATTCAATTTGCCAGAAATGAACATGAGTATTTAGATTCATTTTTGATAGCATCGGCTTTTCATTTGGTATCTTTATGCTCTCACGAACCTGAGATACCAGTGATTACAATGTTTTTTGTTACACCAGGACATAATATTTTCTATCTGAATAGCTCTTGCGCTGTGGTGGCGGTGCTGCTTTGTTAGCGAAAGAAAATCTCAGGTTGGGGACCTTCTACCTGCTTTTACCTCTTCAAAATGCGAATGCGAATGTTTGATAATAGCAATGTCTAACCATGTGTTTTGTATCGTGTACCGACTATGTAACGATGATAATGCTACAATGTATGCTTTCATAGAGAGACTGTTTTAATACTGCATGAGTAATAAACTTAACTCAATTTGTGGCGGGTTCGTTACATTGGAATGGTTTCCGATATTCGTGGCAAAAATAAATAAGATTGTTATACAACCACTACGGTCTCAATGATGTTATTTCATCTGCAACTAGAATTACGCCTATGTCTTCGGCACTATTAGATTACTTTGTCCTCAGCTCCTCTACCAAACATCTTGCATCTGGAGTCACAGCTTATAATTTTAGTGATCGCTTACCTGTCTATATAGTCGTTCCTCATCATCTAAAAAAATTATCTTTCTGATCTCTTCAGTAAATGGTTCAGCCAGAAACTACAAATATTTGCGTAAAAAAAAATCACGTGCACCTTGGGAAAACGTGCTTTCAGCAACTGGGGAACAGATGTTTTGATGACTTTCTTAAGCTGTTAGTAAGCACTTAGGAATCAAGCTAATCATTTCAGAATTTTTCCTGCTTCAAAAAGATCAGAAAACCTTCGATTATCCGGGATTTACTTTGTAGAATGAAACCAAGAGAGAGAGAGGGTTTATTGATAAGAAAGGCAGAGAGGTTGGCCTGAAAAATAAATATCTGGCCTGCTACTCTGCTCTGGGGGACGGGAAGAGGAGATAAAAGAAGGTCCCGATGGGGGACGATGATGATGGGAGGAGGCAGATGTAAAACTACTTGAAAAACTAAAAAAAAACAAGGCACACTTTCTGACATTACAAACACGAGACAAGGTCCGTGTCGCTCAAAAAGCGTGAGAGCGCTCGCGTTGCCTTTACAGTTCTAAAACTATCTGGCCAAGCGCCGAGGATCAAATCCTCAGAGAGGGGCGATGTGTCCATAGGCTTCAGAGCAGATGCGAGTATGAGTCTCACGTGCATACGCTGGACACGCCACTAAAACAAGCTCTATAGACACTATACGGTGGCCCTTTCCCTGAGCAAATGATACGAGACTAATGATATCAAGAGCCAGAGCTTGGTAGGCTGTGTGGCGTAGGAAGCATCCTAAAATGTGTAGCGCAGGTTTACAGTCGGTGAAAATGCACAACTCCTGAGGCGGTTCTCCGCAGATGCGGCGAATCGATTCCCGAAGGCCCACAAGCTCTGCAACGGTTGAAGTAGACTTGTGTCCCAAAATGAATCTGCGGGTCGTCTGTTGTGCAGGGATTGCGAAAGCTGCTGTTGATGCATTTGGAGACGCCGATCCATCCGTGTAGACGTGCACACATTTGTGGTATTCTGACCAGATGTAGGCAAGTGCGAGTGGCTTCAGTCCGCTAACCGGCAAGCAGACTTCTTGATTATGCCAGGGACATGGAGGCAGACTGAAGGCTGAGCTATTACCCATGGGGGCTGCAAGGAATGATGCGGCAGGGCATAGTCTGATGGCAATTCGGAGCGATGGAAGCGCAGTGCGTGTGCAAAACTGCTGTCCGGTCGCTCATCAAAAATCTTCGTCAGCGGGTGGCAGTGGTGCCGTGTAAGCGCACGTAAATATACACGAAGTGTTTCGTGTGACAGGCAAACCGTTATTTGGCACGCACGAGATTCCTCAATCGTGCCTTTGTTCGATGCACAACGTGGTAATCAGAGGCAAATCTTGAGCGCCTGTGCTTGGACACTCTCTAATGTCCGCAAGCAGGAAATACTCATGTTAGAGAGTATAGGAAGGCTGTAACGAATGTAGCCAATAAAGAGTGTATAGTAAAGTCGAAGCAAGGAGCGCTCCGTTGGGCCCCATTTAATGCCTGCCACAAAGCGAAGCACATGGCAAAAAAGAGTGAGTCTTTTCTTTAGCATGTTTATATGCCTCGACCATGACAGATCGCGGTCAATGATAATGCCCAAAAATCTGTGGTGGGAGACGTATGGTATTGCAACCCCTTGAAGAGTTACCGGGTAGTGGCAGACAGACTTGCGCGTGAATGCGACCACAGCACATTTTTCAGCTGCCAAGTGCGAACCCTGACGACGTAGGTACCTTGAAGTAGGTGACACGGCACGTTGTAATCTCGCACGCATTTGCGGACGTGTCGAACCAGACGCCCAGATGCAGATATCATCAGCATAGGCACTGATGTGAATGTTAGTGGGAAGTTCATTCACCAGTCCAATCAATGCCACGTTAAATAGGGTTGGGCTAAGAACTCCTCCCTGAGGAACTCCACGGCAAACCTGATGACGGGTAGTCTCCCCATCAGGCGTAGACATGTAAACAGACCGGCCATTGAGGTAGCTCCTAATCTACGAATACATCCGGCCGCCAAGCCCAATGTCGTCAAGGGCATCAAGGATGGCGTCATGAAGTACATTATGGTAGGTCCCCTTGATGCCCAAAAAGACAGCAGCGACGAGTAGGCGACTACGTTTTTCATGTTCCACTGTCGATATGAGGTCGATTACGCTGTCAATCGAAGAACGCACCCCCCCCCCCCCGGAACCCGGTCATCATATCCGGATAGAGAGCATTCTGCTCTAAAAACCATTCGAGCCGCGCCAGCATCATTCGCTCTACAACTTTGCCGACGCAGCTTGCTAGTGCAACTGGCCGGTATGAGGTAAGCTTATAAGGAGGTTTGCCAGGCTTCAAAAGTGCAACCAGACGGCTGATCTTCCAGTGTTCTGGAACGATTACGGAAGCCCACGTATCATTGTAGTAACTGAGCAGCACAGTTCGGCCTTCCATGCCGAGGTGAGAGAGGGACGCGTACGAAATCCCGTCAGGACCAGGTGCAGATGGACGCCTATACGAGGAAAGAGCAGCTTCTAGTTCAGGCATCGTGAATAGCATGTCGTAGTGGTCATCTGGTGAAGGTGGTACAAAAGCCTCCAAACTGGTTGATGGTACCATAGTTGTGCCCACAAACATTTTGCAGAATTCTTCTGCTACCTCTACATTATTACGGCGTTGGTAAATAGACAGGGCACGGAAAGGATAGCGTTCCTGCGGGGGCGAACGCAAGCTCCTGGCTACATGCCAAATACGCGACAGTGGTTTGCGTGGGTCCAGCGATGAACAGAACTGCCTCCAACGTTGTCTCCCTAGTCTAGCTAGGTGGCGCTTTATTTGTCGTTGAGCTCGGCGACAAAGGGCAAGATCATACGTGGATTTGGTTCTTCTGTATTTCCTTTCGGCGCGCCGACGGACTGCGCGTAGTCTTTCGAATTCCACGTCAATAGTAGACCCTGGCGTAGGTGCACATATATACCGCGTGGTCTCACTGAGAGAGGACGTAATCAGGCCTATTTTAGATGGTGTTGAGAGGTCCACTCAGGGAATCTCCACGGACGACCTAAAGGCAGGCCAGTCTGTATATCGCACGCCAGACGGAGTAGTAGGTGCGTACCACTTGACGCAAACATACGTTGGAATGTGGTCACTCCCATGTGTTTTCATGTCACTGCACCAGCTGACGGAAAACTGGAGACTTGCTGAAACAAACGCCAGATCCAAGCAGCTGCTGTACGACGTGCCACGCAGAAACGTAGGTGAACCATCGTTGATATTGATGAAGTTCTGGGAGTGCATAAAGTCAAACAGGTTCCTGCCTCGGTTATTCATAACAGCACTGCCCCATTGAGGGTGATGAGCATTAAAATCGCCCACTATGATATGAGGAGCTGGACAACTCTGGATGGCTGAATATAGGTACGAAGTATCAATGGCATCTCTAGGTGGAATGTAGGCACCGATTATCGAAAAGACCCGTCCTTTTAGCGTGACTGTCAAACAGATGTAATGGTTTGTGTTGTGTGGCTGTAGAACTTGGCGGACGTGCGCAATGTCTTGCCGTATGCAAACTAACACTTTGCTAGTTTCGTCTTCTGTGCGAGACCACAGCAGCACGTATCCAGAAAGGCGGGAAGGCGACGGCATGTTGGGCTCACATATAACCAGCACAGAGAAGCGGTACTTGTGGACGCGTTGCCGGAAGTCACTCAGACGACCTCGTAGGCCTCGGGCATTCCATTGCACCACTACACTACGGCGCACGTGCATTGGCACAGATGAGGTGGGTTTTGGTTGTGCCATAATGAATTACTGCAACGCCGCCAAGAGTGGCTCAAGTGCATCCAAAAACTGCACAAAAATATTTGCTGTTGGCGTGTTAATGCCTGAAAGCAGCACGTGCATTGAACACACAAGCTCTTTTAACATTATGCTCACATCCTGACCTTCGGGCTTGCCAACAGTGTCAGCTGGAGTGGCAACCGGTCTTGGTCTTGCCATGGCGATCTCCTTGGGTGGCAGAGCAGGCCATTCAGCATCAGAGGAAGAAGGTAACACAAGCGCATCAGACTGACCTACTGCGGTAACATGGGACACGGCCGCAGACGTCTTGTTATCGTTGTTAGGCTCATGCTGCTGTACCTGCTGAGCTGATACTTCCTGCGACTGTGGTGCAGGTGGATTAGAATTGTGTGGAACCGGACGACACCGCCGGGAACGATGTTTGCGGCGACGAATACACGCCGCCGCTTCTTGGTGGGTCGAATTGTCCTTCACCATTTTTTTCAGGATGAGTCTTTCGTTTTGCAGCTTGGGGCAGTCCTTAGCTGTGGCTTCATGGGCACCCGAGCAGTTGGCGCACTTTATAGTCTCCGTCGTGCAGGTGTCATGCTGGTGCATCCGGCCGCATCGACAGCAGGATACCTCATTCTTGCAAACAGCACTCACATGACCTATCTTGTTGCACTTGTGGCACTGAACAGGTTTGGGAACATACAGGCGGACAGGATGCCTCACATAGCCCACCTTGACTTGGGATGGCAGAGCGTCAGTTTCAAAAACTAGTTTGACACACTGGGAGCGCCCGAAACGATGAATGTCAACAACCCGGGCCGTAGATTTAATCAGCGACCAGAGGTCCTTGTCAGCTATCTCCGGGTCAACATCAGTGATAACTCCAGTGGTTGTCCGCTTCCCGTAAGCAACGTAGGAGTGGACCGCCATGCCACCGAGGACGCTAATTTCTTTCAGCTTGTCTACTGATGCCTGAGATGTAACATCTACTGTCAGGACATTCTTCCATTAATTAATTCTGACTTCACAGACTTGTCCCGGAACAACCAGGTCGAAAAACTGGGTTAGCCGCGGTCTGTTAATGGTGTTCAGATTAGCCGTCTGCGTTGTAGGAACGAAGGCCACTGAGAAGACACCTGGCTGGTCAACATTCCTCGTAGGCAACTCACCCGCTGTCGATGTCCGGCGCAACTTCCTTTTCAGGCGGCGCGACTCTACAAGCGTGAAGCTGCTGCTGTCAGAATCCATCGCTGTCACCGTAGATTCATCAGACGAATCTGGAAGCTCCACATCAGCACTAGAGTTGCCACCTGGTAGAGCCGCAGTCTTGTCAACGGCGACAACGGGAGGACGCAGGGGTTGTACTCCCGCCATCCCGAAGGATGACGAGGACACAGTTCACGCACAAAAGCAAAAAACTGCAGAAAAGTGGAAGAGCTCAAAGAACGTTCGGCACCACCACTTCTTCTTCTTCTTCCACGAGAATGAAACCAAAGAATACCATGTACCAGGCATTTCTTAAGCAACATAATTATCAACTCCTTAAATCATTAAACAAGTAGCGGAATAAAGTAAACAAGAAACTTAAGCATGCTAGAGATAGTTACTTCAGTCATCCTTTTTTAAGGATCGTCAAATTACGCGGCTGTGGCACGGAAAGAAACTCGCCATTTCAAAGCGTACACGTGTGAAAAAAAAATAGTGAAATAGTTATGAATGGCGCGACCAATTTTGGAACAAATATAGCTCTTTTTTTAACAACTACCTACTAAACTTGAAGTTTTCTGCACCATTAGGAGACTGCTCCCAAGAATTGACTGGATATTGACCTAAGACAATTTATGTGATTGCAGTTTCAGAAAAGGTTTTCTCTATGATCACGAAATTAAAAAAGATACTTGCTTAAATGATAACGTTTCCATTTAAGTCCAACCCGATAAAATTCATTGCTGGCATTTCTACTGTTCACGTTGCCCATATTTCATTACTTGTCTATCAAGTGGGGTACTTCCAGCGCAGCTTCAGCGCGGAAAATTTCCTGTTCTCAGCAGAGAAGGTGACCATAATTTAGCTGATTAGAAACCAACTTCTATATATTCAACTCTTCAAAAATATTTTAAAAGAATTGCCATTTAGGGATTAAATATAATTGTAATTGCTTTATTCTAACTAATTTACATTTTCATAATCCTGTGCCACTCAGTCACGTTGTGCTTGTGTGCGGCACTGGTAGCCAGCAAGATACACAAGTGGCTTGTCACGGCAAATAAGTAAGTTTTTTTTAAGGAAGTGAACAATTATTTTAAACAAAAGGGCATCAGCCATCTATGTACACAAGTAATGCAGTTTTATAAAATATTTTTTCTTCACAGAAATCAGAAAAGAACATAAAAATGGTAGCAATGACATCAACTTTTTCATCACCAGAATTTGCATCAATCGTAAAAAACAGATGTTTCTTAGAGCTCGCTTCGCACGTGTAACCAAACTGAAGCATAATTCCTGCTCAGATAACTTGTTTAATATGAATGCGGCATAAAAAATTCTTTTACCTTTTACTTTATTTCTTGTATATTTTGGCATTGTCTAAAATTCGTTTTCTCTGAGGTTAAATTTACTTTTAGGCTTTAAAGTGTAAATGCGTGATTGATATATTGTTTTGTATATGTGATGTAATCACATTACTCCCGTACAGGTAAAACGTCTGCGAGCTTGGATATGTTATGTATATTCATGCCAACCGTTTAAACACCGTATGTCATATTTTTAATACATTTGTAAATGATGCTATTGATTTGCTTCTTGAAGGTTTCTGAACAAGATATGTGCAAGGTGATTCCATAGCATAATGAATTTTCGCCAAGCGATTTAAACACTGATTTTAATAACTTTAGGGTTGTGCAACTTCTGATGTGGTACAACAGTGCTGACAACGTCTTTAGCTTCCGACCTAGAGACTCGACCTGCCTATTCCAAGATAGGTCACCATCAAACTCAATACCCAAATATTTTGCACAGGTGCTGCATTGCACAGGCCCGCAAATGTAGTTTGTACATGTATTGACGTGCAGAATTATCGGCCCTGGATCAACCAATTTCCTGTGGTGATTGTGGAAGCGCAATAGCATCGTTTCTGTTCCGCTTCAAAATGTGAAGTTGTTCTCAAACCAGCTCACAAATTTGTAAATGTTAGACAGCAAATATTTACATGGTGCATGGATACTTGGCTGAGGCAACACCAACGCTGAGTCATCTGTAAATATATAAATCACAGTTTTAAAATTCAGCACCCCGAATTCATTCACGTATAAATTAAATAACAGAGGCCCCAGCGTTGAATGTTGTCAAGTTCGTATTTTTTAACCTTAGGTCACTATAGATTTCCCCAACTGTGACTGTTTGCCTACGATTCTCAAGGTAGTGTTTCCCAAAATTTCTAGCTTATACAATAGCAGTTCTCTGTCAGTTGTGTCAAATGCTTTCGTCAGATTCAAAAACAAGCACAGTAAAACTTCGTTCTCATGAATTTTTGAGGGCACAAAATCTAAAACAGCATTCAAGCAGAAACATAGTCTCTGACCAGTCTTAAACCCGCATTGAGTATAACAAAAAAGCAGGTTTTTCTCACAGGGAACAGGTCCTTATTTTCACTAGGTCTTTTTTTATAAATGCGTCAGTAGTTGCAATATTTCAATGGGTCTATTAGTCCGTACATCTGACATTTTTCCTGCTTTATATTGAGATCGTATTACTGCCGTTTTAAGGGAATTAAGAAAACACCTGTCATTAGCGATACATTATGATTACGGGGAATATTTATCGTTAATGAATACAAACACAGTTTTGGTTACAGACGAACATGAATTCTTAACTGATTCTGACCACGGTTTTAGGAAACACTTCTATTGAAGCAGGAGAAGCTCGGTGGAGCAGTTTGTTCTGAAAAAAACTTGAAGAAAAATGATAGGCACATGTCTTTTTATGGATTTTACAAGAACATTTGATTCTCTTAACCGGGGTGTTTTACTAAAAGAAATTGAATTCTATGGTATGCGTGTTGTTGCCTTCAGGCTAATTTAATTATACCTTAGTATTCACATGCAGTCTGTTTCAAAAAGCAACAGCACCGCCCCACTTAAGCCTATATTGTTTGGTGTTCCCCAGGGCAGCATCGTGGGACAGCAGTTACTTAACGTTAAGATAAATGATATTATTAACACTCTTGCTGATACAAAATTCCTGATTTACACAGATGACATCACTGTTTTTTATGGTACCGGTTGCCAAAAGTTTGTAACTCACGCAAACAGTACTTGACGCAAACTTAAAAATTAGTCTTCCCGCAGTGCATTGCTTAGTACACGGAAAGAACAAAAAAAGTCGTTTTCTCTGCTAAAGGCGTAAAGATTGTTCCAAATTATTTTCTTCAAATAAAGATTCAGCCTATCAAAATTGTGAGAGAAATTATAACTCTAGGAGAGAGAGAGAACAACTTTATTGAAAATGCTTGCAGAATCGCTAAGGCTCGCTCCACGCAGGGAGGACAAGATTTTACCGCGACGCGGCCACTACTTCAATCTCGTGCGTTGTGATTCCTCGAGGTCTTGGTCCCTCGCTGCTTCCGCGGGTCCGAGAGGGCCGCCCCCTTCCTGGGGTGCTGCCCCCTTTTTCCTCGGTTTCGCCCGGTCGCTGCCTTTCAAGAGCTCCCGAGACCTGCTGGACAGCCTTGAGTTGTGTCTCTTGATCATAGCTCCTCGTTGCAGCCTCTAGCTGCGGCGGGATCGTCGTCTTCTCGCTGGCTTCTCGCGGATTTACACTACAGTCCCAAAGGGTGTGAGCCGCGGTGGCTCCCTCCTTCGCACACAGTCTACACACGTTACTCGCGTACACACTCGGGCTAGCACCGGGGTGAGCAGGGATCCCGTCTGTAACTGTCTGCATAACACTGCCTCCTTCCGGGTAAGCCCCGGGTGTGGTGGCGGCATAGTGTGTCTGTTCAGTCTGTACCATTTCACTGTACCATTTCACTAGGTGGTCATCTTGTCCTTGGCACTGCACCGCGACCAACACTCCGAGTCGGCCGTGCTTGCAGCCTCGCGGTTGGTTAGTCCTCGCGCGGACGAGTTGGCCGTCTCGTTGTGCTTCACGTTCCCGCGTTCCGACACGTCACTGCCCATGTGGGCCGGAAAACACTTGATCACCACAGCACTTTTGCGTCCGATGCCTTCGGCCTTGCGCAGTATGCGCGCGGCCTCGCTACATACCCTACCCTTGGCGTAGTTCTTCACTGACGTTCTACTCTAACTCTAGGAGTAATTTTTTCTGACATGCTCTGAGGCTCTCACACTCATCATGTTATAAGGAGCTTGACTTGCACAAGAAAATTATTCTACAGGAATCTAGACTTTTTCCTTTTCGCAGTTAGCCTAAGAATGCTAATTTATCGTTCAATGTTTTTATCAAGCATAAATTACACTTTTCTACGGGAGAAGACAACTTCGGGAAATGACGTGAACCCGGCAGTAGTGCGAAATAATAAGGATGATTACAAATTCTCAACCAGATTTCTCAGCAGACAGCTGGCTAAAAAGGTTTCGAATGATTAACATAGACATCCTGAATAACTATAACATTTGTAAAAAAGTTAAGGCATGAAAAGAAACATGAAATTATTCAAATAACCTGGGAAACTTGCTAACAAAAAAGCAATATAATAGAATTAGACATTCCCAGTAATGGGAAGTCAGGCATAGCTGCATTAAGTGTGGTAAACAAATGTTACGACACACAGTACGAAGTACATTAAATTGTTTTTGCCACAAAGAAAATGATATCATAAATATTTCGAATATAGAGATTAGAGCTTTATTTCTTTAATTGTTTGAATTGAGTGTTGAGAAAAATAATTATTTTTTTTTCGAAATAATATGAAAGTATTGCCTTTGAACTACATGTTTCGAAGGATTTTCTTTTGTCCATTATGATCTGTGTAATAAATTTACCTGTAAATTCCTCTGTTCTGTTCCTGCTGCTCTTCCACAGTTTAGAAATCATTTTTAACGTCCTTTTTTCCACATCATTTTGTAATTGTGCATTCAGGGAAGTTGTCTTTCACCATTTTTACTTTAGTCATGCTAAAAATATTCCCCATAACGTGTTCTTTTTTGTTTGTGTGTGCTGATCGGTATACATACGCATATTTTATTATTTGCTGTCGCTTTCGTAAACAAAATGATGAGGTCTTGTCAAGATGCTGTTCAGCAGCTATTTCTTTGAAATGTCCAGGATTTGCAGAGAAAAGGAAAAAGTCCATATCACTAATTGTGCATAAAGTACATGACACATATAGAGCCTTCCATGTTCTCTTAGTGCAGATTATTCAGAGACCTGCTGAACACAGTGCGGGGGAAATAACTGCTCGGATTGCCGAAGCCTACAGAGCTTGCTCTATTAGTGCAGAGCAAAAAGAGAAGGAACCCGTAAATATTGCAGTAACAAACGCAAGGCATCAGAAACAGTTTCAAGTTCGTTGGTATGTACTCAAATGTACTCAAGTGTTAAGAAACCGCTTCGCGCGACGAGCATTAGATTTAAAAAAAAAGATTTTGGGAGGCTACTTACGGTAGCGATCATTTCAACGTCCCCATGGATTCATTCTAACTCCAGAATTATAACGAAACCATTTGCGCCGGCCGTGTAGCTTGAAGAAATCCTGCCTTGGGGTGCGCTGAAACCCTCTCAAGTGTAGTGTACTATGTCAAATAGACTAAATAATCTGGAACACACGGATAAATTTCTTAACTTGGCTAATTATATTACCAGTTTTATTGATATCTCATATTTATTTGTTTTTCGAAGTGTCGACTATAAGGTTTCGAGTCTGTATTGCTAATTAATTTTGGTTGGGTGTTTTGTATCCGTTTCGGAGCAACAAGTTTCAACGGCATAAGATATCGGTATCGAAATTAATTTTTTTTCAAGTATCGGTCTCCCCCCTGCTATCCAGAAGTGTTCTCTAGGAAATAAATTCTGTTCATTTTCAAGCGCAATGTCGTTTTAAATTTCGGTCTTGTATCTTTACGTTGCTGCCCTCCTATTAGTAAACTAATCTTCTGATCGTTTTTTATTCTTACGTCTGCCGCACATACACCGCATTTCTTTCATATTCTATAAGCTGTTGTGTCACAAGGAGAGCCACTGCGCCTCTATCGAGGTCTAGGTGAGCACTGCAAGAGCCTGAAAATGTGTGTGAATTCGTGTGTATTCATTTATAACACGTAGTAGATGTGTCATCAGCATGGTTAAATTTTTGATAATTACATTGTCGTCTATTGTTTGCATGAAATTAGGAAGAAATTGTTTTTGGTGCCTCTTGTCTTGAAATTTTATTTCAATTCAAAGCATACATGCACCTGAAATATATTAGCGAAAGTAATTTTTGCGTGTTACGCTCCTGCTTGAACTCTTTAAAGATGGTCACAGAGGTTGACATGAAAAATTTGATAAAAATTCGTAATTTAATTCTGGGGCAAGAAACGATCAATAATATGTTTCCAACATTCATTTTCGTTTATCTGGCATGCAGTTTTAATATTTGAAAAGTACGTACTCGAGCAATACGAAAAAGAACCAAACACAAACGACATGTATGTGCTTCCTGAGGATTACATGGGAAATGCTTCACAGCAGTTCCATACTGTTCCTTGACCTGCTCATCGCGCTTGGTAACTCAGGATGCACTCCGTGCTATGAATACTGTCGCCAATCCAAAGGAAGCCTTCTCCATGTGAAAGCGCAGATTATAAACTGATAAAACATGTAATATTTAACGGCCTTGATCAGGCAGTGCTTAGAAGAAGCTGCCCATACCACATCAATAGCAGCTTTGATAAGTAGGTCAAGCTATTTGAGCAATCAGGCTAACCCCCTAATGTCATCTAAGTGCTACCGACAGTCTTCTGGAGAAAATGAAAGAGTAACAAGTGGGCTTCCAGCTTGGCAGTTTGAAGAATGCGGGTTAAAGTGGATCCTTATCTTTACACCATCTCCCACAATTTGAAGAAGATTGGAAACAGCTAGGATGCTAAAGTATTGTTTTGCGCTCCTAGTATGTCTAGCATCTGTACTGTTCTAAGAAACGAGAGATACGTGAAAAGAGGAATGAAAATCACTACGTAGAATGCAGCACCAATATTGTGTATAGCACTCCTCTTACATATGAAAGGGCATACATCGGACAGACAGGCAAGTGGGTTAATAAGACTTCATGAACACAAAATGAAAGTAAAAAAAATAGCGAGAGATGCCGCCTTCAAGAGGCCACTATGAATCACGGCTGCAAACCTTTGTTCAGAGGGAAAACATTTCTTGCACATTCCGAAAAAAAGGTTAAGAGCGAAATAATAGAGACCTTTTAATTTCTAATTACGGCGACAAATGTAATTGTACTGCATAGGTTTTACTCCCCGACAAGGAATTAAATTTCTTGAACGGACGCATTTGAACCTGGTCTGCAATATGCTTTTCACTGACTTGCTCTTCTCTGAGTTGTTTATTTTATGGTTAACGTATTCATCTAGTTTTTAAATTAGGCATGCTGGCGCTTGTGAGACTGCCGACCGGTTCTCTCAGACACTCATTTTGTTGTTCTGCGTTCGAGATTTATCACAGAAACTGCTCTTGCTACATGTTTTTCAGGGTTCACCGTCACCCACTCGTCCCTATTGACATAATTTTTGTAGTTGGTGTCTGTTTTCCATTTATTCTTGACACTGCTTTGCTACGGTGAGTTTTGCCATATTTCGTTGTTTGGCAGCTAATTCTGTGTAGTCAGTATTCTTAAGTTTGTTTTTGGGTAACTTCTGAGCCTACTTTTTCTCGAGGAGTTGAGTTCAAGTCAGCCTTCACCTACCTCCATTGATATGTTTAAAAAAATGCTTTGAATTAGCTATACCAGATGTGGACTGGTGATATCAGGCTGAGGTTCCCTCGGCTGATGGCGGCTATTTCGATGCGAGCACGTGATTGTTTCCTGTCTTTGTGTTACCGATCCTGGCGGCACAAATTTAGTGGATTTCGAGGAAAGAGTAAAAGTTGCAAGTTTCGCTGCGTACATGTCGCATATGTTTCTTCCTTTTTCTTATTGCGCAAGAGCGCACTTTTCAAACAATGAACCAACTTGCTCAAACGAAATTACTAATTTTTAATTATGTGTTTGTTGTTGACTTCTGGGGGGGGGGGGGGTGGACCGCGGAATGCAATCAATGCACATTAAACACAACAGCCACATATCGCGAATGGAAAAGTGCAGTTGAACTTAGTATGCCCCCGGTCTTCTCACCCTCTTCGCTTCGAGCTGACTAAAGTTAGTGAACGTGAAAAAAAGACGCCTTCTGTTCGGCATATCACCATATTCCGAGGAAAGTTCAAGCACTGGGAAAGTTCATATGCTCTCCGTATTTTTACACGTGCCAAGAGAAAAACGGTTTTACTGCTCTCTGAATTTGGAAATATTGGCCACGCACAAGAAAAAAAGACATTCTCTGCAGCTTTTGATCTTTATTACAAAGGCGAATCCCATTTCGAAAACTAACAAAATAAGCATGTGAAAGAGAGCATGAACTGCAGAGTTTCTATTCACATTTCGCCCTTTTACATTATATATGCGTTAAAGCATCCGTCGAGTTTGATCCTGCCCTTTCCCGCATACATCGTCGAAGAGAACATATAAAGAGCCAGCCGACAGCGGTTCAGCACTCACCCCCTGGGCCCGTTAGCTGATCTCCAAGATGAACAGCGGAACTTCTTTGATTCTTTTGTGTTTCATGGCCGGAACTCTTGTGCTCGTCGAAGCTCAGAAAGGTACGGTCACGCATTTGATGCCCTCGAACACCTCTTAGCAGATTCCACAGAAATATTGAGCGTAGTGTTCCGTTTACACGACGCTGATTTTCACACAACATAGGTTACCTTTCTATTCGCTCAATACAAAGGGACAAGATGTAACCTATACAATGTGATTTTGTTTAGCCTAAATGTTCTTTGAAGTGCACATAAAAAGAGAGTTGTGGGATTGGCGCGCGCGTTATATTCTGTACATAAGGCATCTTAAGAAGCACGTTTTTCGCGCCGGAATGATTTTATCAGTATAGCCTATGGGCTGGCACTCCTAGTAAGTATTGTTAGTTTGCTCATTACGATTATCTTCCCGCTTACTGCTGTATATGAAAATTTTATTTCTTATGTTTCACAGCAAAACATCTCCTCACAAGACCAGAAGGATAGCTCTCCTGCAATATCGGTTTTCGAATACGGCTTTGAGTGTAGTTCGGCCTTAGAGTAGGAGTCATGCGCAGAGGATGCCACAGTTAATTGGGATGATACCTTTAGCTGACCGCAAAGCTACCGGAATCTATTAAAATATTCACACGCATACGCATAATGCAACTAAAGTGTGGGCCGCCTGCTGGAGTAGGCACAAAACTTCACCGTTTTGTGAGCAACATGTAACCTTTTGTCGTGCGAGCTTTCTGCCTCGTGACAGGATTTAAAGACTTCATGCCTTAAGCTAAAATTCTTGCGAAAGTTATGCGAATAAGCACAAAATTTCGGCCGAGTTACAGCCGAAAAGAACGGTCTCCAAAAGCCGAGTTTTTCGTCCGAATAGTATCGTGAAAAAATCAAAACTTTGCCTGCTATCGGAGCGGTATACGAATGAATGCGACCAAAAATTGATTTCCTACGCCTTCAAACTTCATAGATCCTCAGTGTTCACAGGAAGGACTCACTGCGTGAGCTGAAGACAATATAGAGCATAGAGGGTTATATTTGCTACAAGCTAAACGACGTGACTGTAACAGAGAACGCCACTATTAGTGTGCTGCTATTTTCTGGGCTTAAGCACAAGGAAAGGTTGCCCAGAGCTCTAACACCAACCGCAACACTGCCGTCACCATCGATGTCGTCGTCGTGACCTGATGTCCATTCATTCCGCGTTTCGAAATACCAGGCAGAATATTGCTGTATATGTGCAATGCAGCCAAAGAAATGAATAACAGGGAGACACCTTGTAGGAACGCGGCGTTCCACGAATTGGACGATGGAGAAAAAGAGCTCTGGCTAGCGCTGCCTATGGCATAGTTGTGCACCCACACAGAAATCGAAGAAGGCAGCTGAACGCGCATGTGTTCAAGCACAAATACTGCGAAGCATCGAGCAGCGAAAGTGAAATGGACGCTGAATATGACGCCCTGCACAAAAAAGCAGCGCCAATATTCCACGGCACCTATAGCACCTAAAGAGGAAGGGACATTGACTACGATGTTGACCTGCAAGAAATGCGGAGTATTGTGGCGGTTAGTCGAAACGCTAACGCCTCCAAAAAAATTGAACGCACTGTCTAGCTCCCAGGAAGCAACGCTGCACGACAAGAAAACATTTCCTGTGCATGGGCGCTATCACGAAAGACTGCGCGAGCTGTGGCTAAGGTTGGTACTGTTTAAATGAGGCCACTGCTAAATTACACGCATGCCGCTCCTTTCTTCTTTGAGCGCTCACTGCGCCTTACACCTTAAAACTTTCGGAGGAGTAGCAGGAGGCGATCTTTGGGCCCGATAAATCATTCCATCTCCCACCCAGTTGTGAAAGCTTTGCTTGTCATCATTCGCGCTAGCCTGAGTACCATCGAGGGCGCCTGTTAACTCTTATGGTTGTTTGATATAACAGTAAAATTCTAATGAGCTTGACAGCTTCTTGATATGCTGGGAGAACTTTCCAATCACGAAGATCTGCTTCGGGACAATTATTGAATGTGAACTGTGAGCCGAGTGGACGCGCTTTTTGCTTATTTTTTTGTCATGTAGGCAAACGTATTGCTTAGAACTAATTGAAGGTTTCAGGTGAGGTTGTTACATCAGCAGAAACCACTTTCTCGTTGTCAGTGTGTGCTCAACGCTCTTTGCCGGACTTCGTGCGCAAAAAACAAACACGCCAAAATGGTTGCAGTTAAAAGTTGTATGGGTATGCATAAGTTGCGCAATCTCAAGAAAAACATGCAATCTGCCTTGAACCACTTTCTGATAGGAACATAATGGTGTGTAAGTGTACACGTTCTGGATGCAAATGATATATGGTTTTCAAAAAGAGGCGCCACCTCTTCTACGTAGAAAGCGTTTGATACAGCACTGACTGCCTTCTTTGCACTAGAATGATTTTCTGTACGTTTTAAGCTGCACTACTGCATCAAACCAGTGCACAATAACACATAATAGAGCCGGACAGCGCACCACAAAGTAGCCTCCTAATCATCGCTGGGAGAGTTTCTTGGTGCCTGTTCGTTATGCCCTCTGTTTTACTTAATTATATCGATGACAACTGAGTTTGCTTGTTCCAGGATGTATGTTCGTTTTTCAATCGAAACTGAATTGGCCGAGCTTAATCAATTCAGGCACTTGAACTATGTTTCCAGCTCACTAAACAACTCACACATTGCTTTCGATGCTCAACTGCACTCTACGCGACACAATTTGTCTTGTACCATTGTTCTAAACCACAAGAAGACGCACGCCTCTACCATGATAGTGACAAGGAGTAGATCAGTATAAATACAGCTTATTACCTATACAATACTGGAATATAAAATAACATACGACACAATATTACAATATACAATGCTTATCTTACAATATTACAATAAAGCTCGAACAGGAGGTGACTGAATGAAGCTTCAAAGCAAGCTTCTTCTGTCTATTACCCGGCCGTAATGACACAAGACAACATTTGTTTGTAGCCGAGTTTTTCCTGTCATTAGCGTAGTTTACTGTGGAATTCGTGAGCGTCACTGAATTTTTGCCAATATTTTTACTGCGTAAGAAACAAATGAAGCTTATTTGGATTATTCACAGTAATGCACAGGCCACAGAGAGCGTCTTTATAGTGATCAGGCCAATATTTATGTTCATGGCGCATGTTTAACACTTCAGCGTACATCAAGGGCGGTTATGGCACACTTTTCAAAGTAGCTTGTTTTGACAATACCAGAAAAGAAATGCACAGCAGGGAGAAAATTTGAATAAATCAAGCATTTCTGATTGAGAATGCCTCTGTTGCCTATTATGATATGCAGCACATCTGTGTACTAGGTCACATAACAGCTACTTTGCTAAGGCATGTAATAGAAAGATAAGCAAATAAAAGGCGCCATGTTTTAACATTTTCTGTTCCAACATTACAGCATTTGGTAAAACAGTTCTACATTTAAAGCCTACATTTAGAGGTATGATATTTCAACATATCAATAACGTTCAGTCCTATGCTTTGGTTTGGTGGTTTAAGGGGGTTTAACGTCCCAAAGCGACTCAGGCTATGAGAGACGCCGTAGTGAAGAGCTCCGGAAATTTCGACCACCTGGGGTTTTTTAACGTACACTGACATCGCACAGTACACGGGCCTCTACAATTTCGCCTCCATCGAAATCCGACCGCCGCGGCCGGGATCGAACCCGCGTCTTTCAGGCTAGCAGCCGAGCGCCACAACCACTCAGCCACCGCGGCGGCCCTCTTCAGAAAATTAGCTTGCGTGGTCTGACAAAACAGCTCACTCAGTAGCCTAGAAATGTAACGCGATTTGCATGTGCCATTAGACTAAAGAAACACTAGCGTGATCAAAAACGAACTAACGCAGGAATAGTGTTTTGCCAATATTCTGCTGTTTTTCTCTATTTCTCTGAATTGGTTAGACACTTTAGAGACGATATTATAGACGGGTTAGCGTAGCGGGCGCCACTCCGTCATTGTGGTCCGCGGCAGCCAGTGCGGAGCTCCCGAGCGTCGCCCGTCGACGGAACTAAGCCGTATCCTTCTGCGCTTCTGAAATGTAAACAAACGTTTCAATATTTCAATACTTTATTAGAAAGTATTGCGATATGAAATTCATTAATTTAAACAATTTTTATGGAGGTGAATAAAACAAACTCTGGTTATTTTGTTTCTAAAGCAGTGAAATGAAAGTTAACACCAAAAATTGTGCGACACTTATAATACAATCATCAAGTGGCATCTATAGTTGTACCAATCAAGAACGTGTTTTCGAGCGCCCAATACTCAAGAATTTCTTCCTGCCATGCACTCAGGATCCATGCATTAATCAGAATAATGGGGAAAGGGTACCACAGAATTCGGCAGCGGTTAGGTCACTACATGTTTTTTCCTACACTAAGTTTTAAAAAACTGCTCAAATTCCTAAGCGAATGTGCCGCCATCTAGCAAAACAACCTCTTTAGCTCTATGTGCAAGACATGTAGTGTATTGTTTGGCAATCGAGCGATTTAAAAGGGATGAGAAACTGACTGCGCGGTCTTTTACAGAAAAAGTAAAAATCGACAAGAGCAAGCTGAATGATTCCTATTTTACCGGTACGTATTTTCATATTTATTTTTTAAATCATGGAGCGACGAAATAGATTACGTTGCCTTTCAAACCCTAAGGCAGTAGATACTTTTAAAGGGATACAATCCTGCTTTTACCCGACTTTTACCTGTAGGGCCCATTTATCTATATTTTTCAAAGAGTACAGAGGGCACAACACACGACTATAACGACCGATCTGTGTGTTCCGCAGCTCTCAAAGCCGCTGCGACCAGAAAGGCGAAAAATTACGGTGAAATCCTATGAGTTTAACTGCACACGTTTACATCAAGATCATTGTTAACAAAATATTATCGCAAGGTGTCGCGTGCTCAGCCCGAAACCCGCACGGAGCGTGTTCTAGAAAACCGTTTTTCCCTCTGTACATGCGCATTATACGTCATTAGCACAAAGAAGATGCAGTTTGAGTGGAGGTGGCGCATTTTAACGTTTTTAGCAACTAAAATGCACACAAATGTGTGTGCTCCTATTTTGAGTTGCTTGATGCCTGTTTCGTGCTGAGTCAAAAAGACAACCAGACAGGTGCAAGTGGCTTGATAGAGAGAATTGGTGACCTCAAATAAATTTGATGTGTGGGATGCCTACGCGAGATTCTTTCATAGCCTAACAACGCGGTGACAAGGACCGAAGCTACAGCAGTGTTTCAGGCTGTAATTAATGCTAGAAACGTATGCAACAAATAATTTTAGCTACACGTTTTATGCCAAGGCGGACAGTTATGAATATTGTTGTCCTTCTACATAAAGCCGTTGTTCCTTGGAAAAATGCAAATCAGTGGTACCGTGCGAATGGTAAAGTGAGTGCTCATGAAACTATTTTCGACTGCAGCTCAATTTTTTTTGCATCAGTAGAGATCACGTATTCGCAGTTTCTGCAGAGGCAAAAGCACACAGTGAAGTTAAGCTTACACTATTATCGCCTGGTGAGCCATCGCTGGCTGGATCTGCATCCGCCGAACACTGCCGCCGAGAACTCAATTGTGGGCGGGACATAGGACATAGTATGGAAGGTTTTCCAATTTTTTGGTAAAAAAGGTATAAGTTTGATGTTTGCGACTCTCGGGAGGACAATTGGTAAATGAGGCTTGCCGCAGTCACCAAATATATGAACTTGCGCAGAATAAAAAGCACAATGGTTCTGATTTCCATCAGGTTGAAGGATTTTGCGGACTACTGAGGTTTATTTTTTTGTACGAAGCGTGGGGCGTCTCTCTTGAAATGGGCTTGTGGTGTACGCTTCTATTCTGCTTGAGATATGTTTCGTTTATGCCACCTGGCTCCTTTCTCCACTTCTCTAAGCGCGTCGCAAACCGCTGCCACCTGTGGGAATGCACTCCTAATTTCGCACTAGTCTCTGGCCCCCATAGAGCAGCTGTTTCTTAGCAGGAAAAGTGCTGTAATGGATCTGCTGGCTGGCATGATTTATTTAGCTTAACTTGCTGCTGTACTGCCGTGAATGCGTTGTAATTTACGGAATAGCTCTCAAACAACATGTTTTGTACTTATAATCATGTCGCGTTGAATTCTGGTCTCAGCATTCAAAATACTTTGCTTTCTCCGGCCCAGCCGATATATAAGTATAAAATTTCTGCTATAACTCACAATTAGTAACAATTGCTCAAAAGCAGAAAGAAAGGACAAAGATGAGATGATTTACAAAGCGCCCTTCTGAGCTATAACTCACATAAATATACCATACGTGGACATCTTTCATACCGCTCCTGAGCTGTTCATGAGACATTCATGCCTAGGAATATTTTAGAGCATAGAGCTTCCCTACTTTGAGCAGGTTTTCCAGGCACAAGAAAGATGTAGTAGTTTTGACAGTGAGAGAGAGCTTTATATGCTTCTTCTTTAAATGTAGTTTCTATAATAGAATGTTTAATAACAAAACTACATGAGCTGTATCTCTACCGCTCTTCACCTATGATGCAAAAATGTGGAGGCTGCCGAAACAGTTTGCACTTCAAGACAGCGCGTCATGCTATAAAAACCAGAAGGACTGGTGTAACGTTAACAGACAGGTAGAGAGCATAGTAAAACAAGGAACAAACGCGGGTTAATGACATCCTAGTAGATATCTAGAGGATTAAAAGGGCTTGGCCACGGCATGTAAGGCGAATGCAAGATAACCGATGGTCCTTAAGGGTAATGGACTGCATACAAAGCGAATGCAAGCGTAGCAGGGAGCCACGAAAGTTTCGTGACGGGACGAAATAAAGAAAATTGCGGGGATAAAGGTGCTCCGCCTGAACTGGATATGAATAATTCGAGAGGCATGGGAGTGGCCTGGGTCCTGCATTGGGCGCAGTGAGGCCTTGTGGTGTCTTATGACGTAAATTTGCTTTTGAAGAAATTTCGTAGCTCTAATGCATGCTGTTTTGTTCATTAAAAATTGCAATAAAGAAGCATTTATCCGTCTTAATTTTTTTTTGCCAGCTGGGGATGAAGACTGCAGTCCTGAGGACGGAGTATGTGTGTACACTGACGGTAAGCATTTCTCGGCATTTTAATGTTGAAAAATGCTCCTTTTTACTACCAAACAAATGTTATCTACCGCTGATGTTTATAATAAAATGCCGCAATGCAAGGCAGGTGTGAGAATGAGAGAAACGTCCCCGGAAACTTCTACA
This sequence comes from Amblyomma americanum, assembly GCA_030143305.2. Taxonomy (NCBI): domain Eukaryota; kingdom Metazoa; phylum Arthropoda; class Arachnida; order Ixodida; family Ixodidae; genus Amblyomma; species Amblyomma americanum. The sequence goes on from JARKHS020030083.1 coordinate 32,754, forward strand.
GTATGGTGACTATTACATACATTATAAATTGAACTTTAATTCATATACTCGTCCGGTGACGGAAACATAAATGAAAAGCAAACCTCCTCTAACGTTGATTAATTGAAGTGCGGAGTGAAAGAAGAAAAAGTTAAAATAAACGTTTCCTTCAGGTTTATTTGCACACACGTTAATCCTGACATGTGCTATATTGCTTGAAGAGCTGGAGAAAATAATTTTTGCACATTTTTTTATAAGCTTAATCCGAACAACAAACTGAAAGCAATATGAAAGCAATCAAACACCAAGTTTCGAAAATATCGCTCTCAATCGCAGCGGTGGCCAAGTCGTTTCAGCATCCGCCTCGGATGCAGGAGGTGCGAAGTTCGATCCCCACTGCCGCCCGGTACTGACTGGTGATACAATGGGTACCAAGTTTCCCCCTGCCTGATGCTCGGCTTCTTTAGGGTGAAAAGTATAAGAAATAAGTCTTAAACTACACCTTAAGTAGATGAAAAATCCAAGTGTCATGGCGCTCTTCAGTAAGAGTTGCCTTTGCCCTATAAAAAAATTTCATCAAAAATATCACTCTTTCTTGATACGTAATTTTGATCCTTTCTATCATCCACACATACAAAAACTACACACTCACCGCAAAAGCAAGTATTGCTTTGACCTAGCGCTTCCAAGTTTTAAAAAGTGAAAGTATTTTAATACAGATTAATCAAAAAGGCGACCAGCGCCTGTCCTGCTCAATGTGGCACCTAATCACGCAAGCTTCACTAATTCTGATGGTTCAACCTGTCCGCAATGTTTGACGTTTCGTGAATGCATTTTTCAAGCTTCGGTGACCGTCTCATGGCCTGGTTGCTGTCGGTAAAAATAACTCTCGGAGTTATGGCCCCTGTACCTCCCGGCTTACTCGTATACAACAAGGGAGATAAAGCGAGTAGACCACTAATGCAGGAGCATATGTGCGATCGCTGCTTGTTTTCCAAGAATAAAGATAATGTTAAAAAGTTGCATCGAACCTCGTCGCCATGGGAATCGGCAACAGATCCGCTGGTGCTCTAACACGTGGCTGTTCATTTGCAATTACAACAGCCTAGCGTGGATAATTTCACATTGTAAACTAAACTGCCTTGTGATTATACTCTTTGAAATAGGCGGTCGAAAACTGAATAGCTGTTCTTGACATTCTATTTTAACTCGAGAGCGAAGAAAAAATTAACAGGATAGCCACGTAAGGTAAAGGTGAATCTATAGCGAAGCTGCTTGACTGGCGAAGAGCTCCTGGCCATGAATCCGAGATCTTTGACGCCCTGCTATCTCTTTTTCGTATTGCTCCTCTTCTAGTTTTTCTGTCTGAGCCCTTCAGCTCTTTTCAAAGTTGATCTCTGGCATCCATCACCCAATGTCTTGAAAAAGCGGTGCGAGTTAATAAGGAGAGAGATGACCTTGCATTTAGCGCAGTGAAAGGAAAGCCTTTTATCAAGTTGAGGTTCAGATAGGGGGAAGATTAAGCGTTATAGCTAGAGTGTAAGGCGTTGGTTGGAGTGAAATGCACCGGGGCTGAAACGGGTGTGGGGGTGGTGGAGAAAAATTTCAGTTAGAGAGAGGTTAAGCACCCTCTTGCTCGTAGCCACCGCCGAGGCCTAGGCTCAGTGCCTCCCATTTGTATGGAGGAATTCATAAGAGATCAGCTGATATGTAACTCATTTTTATGAAGGATTTCAGAATGATATAAAGCAGGTATCAGTTGCGGCGTTTCCTCATTATCTTCTTAGAGAAGGCGACACTGGATGCAAAACGCAGGAAAGATCGTTTATATGCAGCGTATACAAGAGACAGCGAAGTATGTTTTGCTGTAGGCTATCGTCGGAGATCTGAGAAACAACTGCGTTCTCATTTTTCTTGGGAAACCGGCCAGTGGAGCAATAATTTTGTTTTTGTTTCTGACCGTTTTTGGCTTACAAAGACAGTTTTATTTCAAACTTCTCGCTTTTTTTCATTACTTAGCACAAAATTTTGATTTGTGCGCAGCGTCAGCGTTCCTCTATTGTACATTTTTTCCACCTGCATAAACGTTTGGCTTTGGAGGCATATTTATTACAGAAACGACAGAGAGAGGGGATCATATGGTTTAGTGCCAGATACTATGTGAAACATCGCATTGACACTCCTGAGTTTTTTTATGGCGAGTGGGCATGATATTGTTTGGCATTCGTCACACAATATTTGAAATTTTTTGAGCGCGACAGAGCTACACAGCTAGCCGATAGAAATATCTCCTGTGGCCGGCAGTGATTTTTTGCCCGCAGTAGTTATAACCTTTCCAAACACAGTCTTTAGCTACCAGACATTCGGGCATACTTTTCAATGAACAGCTAAAAACACTTCTATGATTCCGAAGTGATAGCTCTACGGTTGTAGATTTTTCATTAGTTGACAATAAGCACCACTTTAGGGATGTAGAGAAAGTTTGTAAAAGGCTATATACGGAAATACTTTACCATAAATTTTTCGTTAGACGGCCATAGGCAATTATTGTAAATGAAGGCTCCCGTTATCCAGATAATTCAGCATTGTCGGTATTGTCGTTGTCGGCGTTGTGGGCGAAAAGGCAGCTGACCCACCTGCAACCTAGCTTACGTGACCTCGTGATGTCCTCGCGACATGCCAACCGGGTGCTTGCCAACACAATAATTGCTGCCTAGAACTTGCTCGGCACAACGGCTGGGTCTCACAATCCCCGTGGGTGGTTGAGCTTCAAGGGCAACCTACCGAAGTAGTGGCGGATCGCTTTACCGATGCACCACTTTTTAAGGAGTAGTATCGCTTCATATCTTAAGGCGGAGCTTAAACGTCGCTTCACCATTTTTGTTTGCAAATTAGAGAAACGAAAACCTTGAGAGAAAAAAAAAGTTTACTTATAGGCAGATATCCATGCAAGCTGCAACCTGATATGCTGTAAAATGCTAGTTATATGGCAAATTTAATGTTCATTTCTTTTAAAAGGAAATGCGTATGGGCGAACTTATGGTTATAGCTTAACGTCATTCATAATCGATGGCTGGATTTGGCTCATTTCAATAAAAAAATGTTCAACTACTGAAACACGTATTTCAATATTTCTATTAGGTTCAGTCTGAACTTATGGCGAAAATAGGTAAGAGCTCTGCGCCAATTTCTCCTGGCGGAACTCATTCATATCGGCGCAAATCCTAACTAAAACCAACTGCTGAAGTTATGAATACTGGCGCTCGCATTGATATTATATCAACTACCATGTCATATGTTGCACCGCAGCCATAACCTCGTTATGGTACCGCCACCTATTAGGTAAGCCCCGGCGTAACCACGTTGAAATCCTGCCATGTGCAGCGTGCGTGTGCGCGGCGCGGATGGACGTCCTGCGTGATGTCAGACAACTTCGCGCACGGTTACGGGGGTCGTTGCGAAAGCGTCTTACGGGAGACATTTCTATATCGTTATAATCTCCTTGAACTAGCTGTGCGAGTAAATAGAGATCTTCTTAGCCTGCACAGAATCACATTTTGAGTGACCAGTGAGATGTTACGGTATGAAGTTTAGAAGCCCATATAAGGTGACATCATGCGCATGCAGCCAGGTCTAAAAAGCGACCTAAAAAAATGGAATCAATCAATTAGTAGAGGTGATATAAAGAAGAATAATTATATAATAATTGTTTTTTTCGGGAAAGGAAATGGCGCAGTATCTGTCTCATATATCGTTGGACACCTGAACCGCGCCGTAAGGGAAGGGATAAAGGAGGGAGCGAAAGAAGAAAGAAAGAATAGGTGCCGTAGTGGAGGGCTTCGGAATAATTTCGACCACCTGGGGATCTTTAACGTGCACTGACATCGCACAGCACACGGGCGCCTTAGCGTTTTTCCTCCATAAAAACGCAGCCGCCGCTGTCGGGTTCGAACCCGGGAACCCCGGAATGAAAACTTTCCTTTTGCTGTGAGATCCATTCTGAGCAAGGCTGCCGTGTTGACACCTAAAATTTATATCATATTTCTTTTCCTAGGCGCTGTTAACCCTTCCCGACCCAAATTAAAACTGTTCAATTGAAAGCAATTGATATCCAGAAACTAGCTTGTATAGGTGGAGGATAATTGTAAAACATCAGAAAATCAGTCTCATCGGTTCATTCTAGGCACATTTGCATGATTCGAAGTAGAATCATAGGGACTAAGGGGTGCTAAATGCTTTGCTTTTGTGACTTCTTTGAAAATTTAAATGAATATCATCTGCTTTGAAACTAAGTTAGTTTCTGCTAGAGTAGAAAATGCCACAGTTCTTACCAAGAATACGCGACAATGACATGACTCACAGCTTATAGTTCTATTGTTGTATTCTCAGTGTGCGCGGGCCAGTGGGTATTTCTATGTGAGCGGAATTCTTGAGTTAGTTTGTACACAAGCACTGGTTATATTGAGATATGACCTGTAAGAGGCAGGGAAACCACGACGCCTGTATCCATATTTCCAGCCTCGAGGTCGCAGCTTCTACTTACTGCACAAACTAAAAATATCTAATGCAGACATCTCAAAGATTCAGTTGATGTAGAAGTATTTGAAGTACTCGTAGGATGAAGGTTCTCCTTTCAGTTGGAGTTCTTATTCACAATTTCTGCCTCGTCCAGCAGTATCGCACTGCACCCACAATCAGGATTTTTCTCTGGTGACTTTTCTGGTCACGCAATACGAACTGTTAGGCGAGTTGGTCGGCTTTCAGGAGGTTGAAAGCTGTATGGCGTTCAATCTTGGGTGTAGTTGCGCTACCAATCGGTACTGCATCGTTCTGTTGTTTTAAAGTTGCTGGCATGGATGATATTCCATAAAGGTTAAATTCTTTTGCTTTATGCTTTGCCTTTTTGTAGTTGTTGCTGATCTAACTGTGATAAATGCTACTTCTTCGTGATCGGATGAATCGACAAATCAACACGTCTTGTCGGTTGCTTTTTAAACTGCTTCCTTTCCGTACGAACAGTACTTGAGCTAAATGACGAATTTTCTTCGTTGGTACGCCTATTGCCACGTATATACGGCGAAATAGGCAACATTTAAACAACACGAGCAGTCTCATGTACATAAAAACCGACCGCGCTGAATAATATACAACAGGGCCTCCAGGTCCCACTGATTCGATTTGAAATCATTATTATTAGAGCGAAAAATTCTACTCCTCCTATGCAGAGCCTGAAGGTCAATTGGCTCTTAGATTTTACCTCTAACGGGAGGTTCGCCGCATGTGGTTGTGACGACATGCCATGTGACTCCCCTACGTCACAGCTGCACCTTAGCAGTCACGTCCGCCGCTGCGCTGGCTGTTCCTCGGCTTCTTCTCCTCGCCAGTTGTAGCCCGTAATGTGCCACGTGGTTAGCTCTTGCGCTTGTTGGCACTCATGTCCGCCGCTCTGGGCGTTCGCTCTTGCACTAGTGACACGTGATGCATCACGTGATTTGTTATCGCCGATACCAAGTGTTTCAACATAACGGAACCAATTTTTTAAATAGGCTTTTTCAGGTACGAAGGCGGCTTCTGTGGCACAATAACACCTGTGTTGGCAGCCATCAGCAAAACATATGAACACTGTTGACTAATAAGACGATTAACTTATTTTTCATAATTAACTTTATAACTATAACAGTTGGGGTGCTGGTGGCAATTAGATACTTGTAGCCGGTGTTTAGTAATAGCCAGACCAGTTTCTTGAATTTCGAAAACGCGATTACCCTCGCCACTGTGGCTCCAAAAAATTTAGCTGCATTGTGAGAAAATACATGCGATTTGAAAAGCACACAGTCAAAACAACCCCTCCAGTGCACGTAAATACTAGAAAACGCCAAATTTTTTTTGTCGAGGCCTCTGTTTACAACAATATCAGACTAATGTTGAAAACAAGCTGTTGATTTTGTCTGAGCCAATAAAACCAAGGCCTACGCGCTTTGATAAACAGCCTTACACAGCTTTTACTGGTAATGTAGTATGAAAGCATGAATAAGATCTTTATTTGTTTCTTAACCTGAGTTTCTAACTCTACAGGTTTTCTTTTATAGGTTTTTTTAATTGTGAAATTATGAACTTCAATAGCCTGAGGCATTTGTGGTCGTTATCAATAATTTTTGTGGAAAGAGAGCCCTATCCTGAAACATTTCTTTGCCTTTGCATAACGGAGGGGAACATCACCCATCTTGCCGGCAAAACATTTGCTATGTAGATTCTGGTGAAGTATAGCCGGAGAGACCCGACTTCATTCTTTGCATCTTTGGATCCATGGATCTGATGAAGCGTCCACACTTCACCCAATACTTTCCGGGATTCAGTGTTCGCAGCTTAAGGACTTAATATTGGTCTATTGATATCGAAAGTCCGTTTTTGTCGAAAATGCATAGAATAATTCTTTACAAAAAGGTGCAGATTCGTAGGCCAAAAAGAAAGTAAAAACGTGTTTTCCAGACAAAAAGCGGCCTCTCGTTCGTCAAAAAACTTAGATATTAGAAAAACTGACAACAGGCTGGCTTCCACCGATCTCCTTCATGATTATAAGAAAACTGACGCTGGAATTTTCGTTCTAAAAATAGTCGAACCTGGCTTAATCTGCGTGCTTAGTAATGATACAGTAATTGACCTCACACCGCTTTGAAAGATTATTTAACCTCGCAGTAAGGCGTCTGGTTCATAGTACTGATGACAAATTGCTGTCAACACTACTGATAAGAGGGGCACACAACAATTGTGTGGTCGCGATATGAAGCAATTATATTTTATTACATACCACCTAGAAGCCCAATGTGCAACTCAAGCCATTGCCATGATGCCTCATTCGTGCAGAGAACTCGCTGGCACCCGTTGTACTGAATCAAAGGGCTTCACAAATATTTCTCATCATTTTATAGTATTTTTGGATTCTCCTGGCAAAGCAAAACAAATAGCTTATAAGCTGTTGCTTTGTGATTCTTTTAGACTGCCCAAGAGCGGTTCTGTGTAAAATTGGTCAGTAGCAAGAGCTGCATGGGCGAGGCAGCAGCCATTACAGATGTCGCTCGGTTGAAGTTTCAAAATGAACTGTCCCAAATCAAGCTGCAGGTGGTATAATGTCCTGAGGAGCTGCAGCTGCTAACATTTTGCCGCACTTGTGAAGTGGTCCACAAGTTGGTGGTGTCGTGGTGTCAATGCCGTGACAGACAGTGCAAGCCAGTAGTAAGCAGTCACAATTACAAGGAACACTTTTTGAGCAGGAATGTGTGCATAAGTGGCTATAGGAAGCAAAAAAAATATATAAGCCGCTATGACAGCCGACCGGGGAAAAACAGCTAGAATGCTCAGGAAGGAAGCCAAAAAGAGAGAACAGACGAGCGCAGAGACTATCTTCGGTAATTTGGTGATCACAATTGGAATAACCGAATTTAGGGGCCACCAGTCATGAAATCAGCGAGAAAGTAGGTGTTTTTGCAGTAGTGTTGACATTTAGAAATTAATCAACATATGTTAGAGGCCTTTCACCTGACTCACGTATGCTATTACGTAGGAGAGGATATAGAAACTGCGTACGCTTTGCTATCGCCAACGAGAGATACCACGTCCTCCCTAGAATCGTATACAAGAAAACCACTTTTTTTTTTCTCTAATTACGTGTATAGGTAAAAATAATCTTCAAGTTACTCCTTCAAAATAAATTATTTTGGCTAAACACATTCACATCCGCTAAAATATTACACAAAAATGGTTTCGGCTCAACTAAGCTGAGCGACGATATACAGAGCGATAGCTTTTTCAGCAAACTGTGTAGTTATACCAGGTAAAACACATTTATTTAAAGAAGGCTTGTTCAGGTGAAAAGGCGGATTCTGTAGCTTAGTAATACATAAGTTTCAAGACATCAGAAAGCATGTCAATAAAATTAGCTAGTTAACCGCATAACTAATTCCTGAAATTAAATTTTAACTGCAACAATTAGGATACTGGTAGCAAATAGAGACTTTTAGCCGGTCGTCAGTAATAAATAGCCTTATCAGGTCTTAAAATTTCGAAAACGCGATTTTCATCGCCGCTTCAGCCGAGAGGGTTCTGCACATGGCTGCTGCCTCGCCCATACAGCTCTCGCTCCTGAGCAATTTTATACACAAACGCTTTTGGGCGGTATAAAAAAATATGTTTTGCTTTTCCCGGAGAATGCAAAAATACAACAAAATGAAGAAAAATACTTGTGAAGCCCGTCGATTGAATACAACGGGTGCCAGCGAGTTTCCTGCACGAATGAGGCATCATTGCGATGGCGAGAGATGCCCATTGGGCTTCTAGGTGGTATGTATAAAAATATATTTGCTTCAAATCGTGACCACACGATAGCTGCGTGTCCCTGTCATCAGTTGTGTTTCCAGCAATTTGTCATCAGTTCTATGAGCCAGACGCCTTATTGCGTGGTTAAATAAGCTCTCAAAGCTGTGTGAGGTCAAGGACTGTATCATTATGAAGCGCGCAGCTTAATCCAGATTCGCCTATTTTTTGAAACAAACATCCTAGCGTCAGTTTCCTAATAATCATGAAGGATATCGGTGACAGCCAGCCTGTTGTCAGTTTTTCTAATATCTAAGTTTTTGACGAACGAGAGGCCGCTTTTTGGCTGGAAAACACGTTTTTACTTTCTTTTTGGCCTACGAACGTGCACCCTTTTGTAAAGAATTATTCTATGCATTATCCAGAAATACGCACTTTCGATATCAATAGATCAATAGTAAATACTTAAGCTGCGAACTCTGAATCCCGGAAAGTATTGGGTGAAGTGTGGACGCTTCATCAGATCCAAGAATCCAAAGATGCAAAGAATGAAGTCGTGTCTCCATGGGTATACTGCACCAGAATCTACATAGCAAATGTTTTGCCCACAAGATGTAAGAGGTTCTCCTCTGTGATGTAACCACAAAAAAATGTGTGAGAATGGGACTCTCTTTCCATAAGATTTATGGATAACGACCTCAAATGCCTCAGGGTATTGACGTTCATAATTTAGTTCACAATTAACAAAGGCAATAAATAAAACATATGGAGTGAAAAATTCAGGTTAAGAGACAAACATAAATCTTATTCATGCTTTCATAGTGCATTGTCAATAAATGATGTGTAAGGCTGTTTATCAACGCACGTAGGCCTTGTTTTTATTGGATCAGACAAAATCAACAGCTTGTTTTAAACATTAGTCAAGTATTGTTGTAAACAGATACCTCGACAAAGAAAATCCTCATTTTCACAGCATGAGAAGGAGTGTGCTTTGCATGTAATTTTCTTATCACGCAAAGCAAAACAAAAGTTCTTATCTGCAAGATTTTGTGCAGACATTCTTTTTGAGACAGTTGTAGAAATGCCACTAATCTTCTGATATATTGCAAGCTGCTACCTCCAGGTGCCCCTCAAATTATGTATCGCAAAGAACTCCCTGTTCAAGGTATTGTAACAGTTAGATGTATTTTTGTATTTCTGCCGTTTTATAGCTTGCTTCTGTAAACCTCAACAACCCAGCGGTTTTATAAGGCTTCCCGGTGCCTTCTACTTCCATCCACAACTTGAAAAATGCATACAAGACAAAAATGGTATCGAGAATGAAAGCTGCAATCGTTTCGACTCATGGCAAGATTGCACGAGACAATGTACGCGAAAACTACGTAGAGCTGGACTTATAAAGAGAAAACAGAATTGAAACAGGTAAGCAGCGAAGTTTTTCGAATACAACGCATGACTTGCTTGTAAATGTTTCAAAGAACACCTATAATATGAAACTCTTCTCAAGATTAACTTCGCCATTTCGCAGAGAAGCGTTGTCGAGCTGCTGATATGATTTCTTTGCTTATTTTAAAGCTGCCTCGGCTGCAACTGCGTCCGTACGCCGTGTAGCTTATCTTTATTGTAAACAGAAAACAATGCAGTTCGTTTCCAACAACGCATTAGCGACCTCTAGGACGATAAAAGCGTACATATACATGGTGAACGATCGCCTGAAGAATACAAGCTGGAAATATTGTTATTTTTTTATTTATTTGTTACCTGCTTCGCCTTTTCAGGCATTACAGCAGAGGGATACATGAAAATAAGCACATTTTTGAGACAAATAAAGAAACTAATTACACGAAGTGCGGTAAAAATCATCAGTAGAGACAATAGGTACAATCATAAACGGAAGATCATTCCACTCTAGTATAGGTCTAACAAAGAATGAAAAGCGCGACGTCACCTTTAAAGGAAAATTAATTTAATTTGAGACAGTGGTCCCTTCTTTGGGATATGTAGGACTGCGTTTGGATGTACTTTTCCTTATAATAATAATATTAATTTGTTTTTGGGCGAAAGGAAATGGCTCAGTATCTGTCTCATATATCGTTGGACACCTGAACCGCGCCGTAAGGGAAGGGATAAAGGAGGGAGTTAAAGAAGAAAGGAAGAATGAGGTCCCGTAGTGGAGGGCTCCGGAATAATTTCGACCCCGTGTGGATCTTTAACGTGCACTGACATCGCACAGCACACGGGCGCCTTAGCGTTTTTCCTCCATAAAAACGCAGCCGCCGCGGTCGGGTTCGAACCCGGGAACTCCAGGTCAGTAGTCGAGCACCCTAACCACTGAGCCACCGCGGCTGGTCTACTTTTCCTTATCGATTCCAGTTTTGGAATGTTAAGTTGGTAGATGTTATGAAAACATTTCAACCTGAGGTTTCGTCTGCGATCTTTGAAGTCATCCCATATAAGTGTACTTTGGCTTTTTCTCATACTAAGTTGACGATCCCAATTACCTAAAACAAGTCTCACTGCCCTATTCTGTATTTTTTCAAGTGTATCGGCCAGCTCTTTGGTATACGGATCCCAGCAAACACATGCGTATTCTAGCAATGAGCGAACATGAGGGAAATACAATTGTTCTTTTATGTTAGATGGATATTCGCAGAAATTTTCTTAGAAACCCAAAACACGTGCAGCATTAACTTTTATGTGGTGAACATACCTAATCCACCGATAATCTCTCGTTAAATAAACTGCTAGATATTTATATTTCTGGCCGCGCTTGAAGCAGCGTCATTTACGGTAGACGTAGTCAACTGGTATGAGCGTTTGCTTGTAAATGTGATATGAACACACTTTTTAACATTAAACGACATTTCTGAATGGCCACACTAGGATGCTATTACATTCAATTCGTGCTGTAGGTATTCGCAATCACGTTTTCTCTATAGTCCTGTTAACTACACAGTCATCCGCAAACATTCTGTACGAAGATTTGAGGCCAATAGTAACATCGTTTATATACAACAGAAACAAAAGAGGGCCCAGAACTGAGCCCTGAGAAAATCCTGAGGTCACGAGAACATATCCGGAAGAACAACCGTTGAGAACGACCGACTGCCGTCTTAGAGCGAGATACTCGGCTCTCCATGCAATAACAGATTCATTCAGTTTATAGCCACATAATTTACTAACAAGAAGGTCATAAGGAACAAAATCGAATGATTTTTGAAATCCAAGAAGGTACAGTCAACTACTTTACGCTTGTCTATTGCTAGGGCCAAATCATGCGTGAACTTAACAAGCGTCGTTGAGCAAGAAAAATTTGGAGGACGCTTAAGGTTCGTCTTTAAGAGCAGGACGCGACAGCGCGTTGCAGCATTGCCAAGGAATCCACGGAACGCCATCGTCCTTCGGTGTGACCCCTTGCCTGAAAAATTTAAGGAAATAAAACATATCTTGGTGGACACCCGAACCGCGCTGTAAGGCAAGAAAACGAAAATAAATTTTTTTAAGTAAAGGAAAGGACGCCTGTATCGCATATCTTGGTGGACAACCGAACCAGACCGTAATTGTAGGAAATTGAAATAAAAATTGCTTTTAAGGAAAGGAAATGATAATAATAACAACAATTGGTTTTTAGAGAAAGGGAATGGCGCAGTATCTGTCTCATATACCGTTGGACACCTGAGCCACGCCGTAAGGGAAGGGATAAAGGAGGGAGTGAAAGAAGAAAGGAAGGAAGAGGTGCCGTAGTGGAGGGCTCCGGAATAATTTCGACCAACTGGGGATCTTTAACGTGCCCTGACATCGCACAGCACACGGGCGCCTTAGCGTTTTTTCTGCATAAAAACGCAGCCGCCGCAGTCGGGTTCGAACCTGAGAACTCCGGATCAGTAGTCCAGCGCCCTAACCACTGAGCCACCGCGGCGGGTAAAGGATATGACGCCTGTCTCACAATTCTCGATGGACAACCGTACTGCGCCGTAAGGGAAGAAAAATCTCGTCCCTTACGGCACAGTTCAGGTGTCTACCGAGATGCGCCATTTTTCGCTCACGGCCTAAGACGCCGACGACACCCGCTTTTCTGCGACACGAGCTCCTTAACGCTGTCGTTTTAAAACCTGGCCTAAATCTGTGTCGACTAGGTTGCAGAAGATTATGTTTAACCAAATGTGTCATTTTACAGTTATAAAGAACATGCTAAAATATTTTACGTTATACTAGTTAAAGGCACTGGCCTGTAGTTCTCAACGTCATTTCTTGGTCCATTCTTATGAACAGCTGTGACATGTGTCAATTTACAATCACGAGGTATTGCATTCTAGACTAAGCACTTCCGAAATAAACAGTGAAAGTACAAAGATAACGTTGCCGAACCGTTCCTTGTTATCGCTGCTGGAATATCATCTCGGCCACACGCTTTAGCTGGCTTGATGCTTTCTAACAATTTTCTAATGCCAGACACACTAAAAGTGACCACAAGCATCACTTCTGCTTAAGTGGACGAAACCAAGTTAACAACGCGTGAAGAACTTTAACTTAACACGGGCGAAAAATAGTTACCAAAGATGGCTGCCTTAGACGCATCATGATCAACGATTGGGTGAGAATATATTAGAGGAGGAATAGATGTATTTTCTTTACCACTGAGACGAACGTAATTCCAAAATTGTTTCGAGTCCTCTACCTACTTCTTACCAAGCGTCGAGAAGTAAGAATTCTTAGCTACTTTAGCTAGCTTTGCAATTAAGTTTCAACCTTTTCAGCTCATTGTTGTTTTACAAAGAATTGTTTTTTTTACATTTCCTGTACAATCGCCTTATACGTCGCAGTAGAGTACGCAGATTAGTATTAAACCATGGCTTATCCCTAGTGCGTTTAGATGACAAGACTCGAATGGGAGCGAAAGTTTCACGCAGGAAAAGGAGTTTTTCTTTAAACACGTTGCATAACTTTTCAGTATTCAGCTCGTCTGCTAGTGTATAAAAAGTGGGGATATAAGCTTCAAATGCCGAATTTATTGCCTCATAATTTGCTCTAGTATATGCATACACCTTTCTGGAAACTTTTTTGGGAACAGATACATTCTCAACATTTATATCAGCCACAACTATATAGTGGTCGCTGAAACCGTGTAAAACATAGACATTGGACACAATATTAGGCATATTAAAAAGAAGTAAGTCGAAAACATGACCTGTGTCGTAATTTCGAGATACCTCATGGACGTACTGTTTACATGTGTAGTCGTCCAGAATATCAAAGTCCCATAAAGTCGGCCTCCGGAAGTATACCTTAGTGCACTGCATGACCTGTTAATGTGTGCAAGGTTAAAAGCACCCTCTATCAAAATATAATCCCCTATAATCGTTTTGAGATACTTAGCCCATTTACAAAACTTCTTGCAAAATTTGCTAGGAGGCCTGTAATATAAACCAACTATGGCACTTTTCCCATTCTGCAGCCGAAATCTACAAAAACACATTAGTGTCGGTAGCAGAAGAATCCAACCATATCCTACGTATATCGAATTTTACAAGTATAAACACCTCTACTCCTCTTTCACTTCGGTCGCGTCGGAAGCACTGATACCCAGCAGTAATAATAATAATAATAGTAATAATTGGTTTTTGGGGAAAGTAAATGGCGCAGTATCTGTCTCATATATCGTTGGACACCTGAACCGTGCCGTAAGGGAAGGGATAAAGGAGGGAGTGAAAGAAGAAAGGGAGGAGAGGTGCCGTAGTGGAGGGCTCCGGAGTAATTTCGACCACCTGGGGATCTTTAACGTGCACTGACATCGCACAGCACACGGGCGCCTTAGCGTTTTTCCTCCATAAAAACGCAGCCGCCGCGGTCGGGTTCGAACCCGGGAACTCCGGATCAGTATACCCAGCAGGAAAAACTTAGAATCCGCAATTTCAGAATCAAGGCACGACTATGTGCCCAAAATTATTGAGGGTCGTATCGATTGAACTACAAGAAAAAAATCCTCGATTTTGTCCTTTATGCTCTGAGAAATGATAACCATAACGGTAAGCGACTGCACAGATTTAGGAGTACAAAGTGGTCATTGTTTTACCACGCCCCTTGTGGCGCTATCTGCTTGACACCGTTTGCCGTCTTAGTGCAGCGTATCGAACTTCAAAGTAACCTTCTTTCCTTGCTGCTTATGCTCTCTTGCAAACTCCCACAATTTCTTTCTCTTGTCACGAACGAAGCAAGAAAAATCTTCGGATATGCTATATAATCTGTTCCCTTTAACTTATGTTCTCTGGACAGCACAGATTGACGAGCCTTAAAATAATAAAATCAAACAATTATTGGACTGTGTATGTCATGACGACACGGCCCTATTCGATGCGGACGTTCAATGCTTACATCAGCAAGTGCAAGCTTTGAGGCACACAAATTTGCGATGAGTTCCTCAGATTTTAAAGCTGTGTCGGCTGCAACTGCGTCCGTAAAACCATGAAATATGAAATTGTTGCGTCGTCCCTATTTTCAACATCATCAATCTTTTTGCTAGTTGTCTTCAATGCTTCGCGATTCTGGCACTGCTGAACTTCAACAGCTGTGTAATCAGTACCCATGCCATCAATTTTCGACGCCTTATGCTCCAGAGAAAGAAAACGAGCATTAAAATCTGTCACATCAAGAGTGAGCATATTCTGTTTTTTTCCATGCACGTTAGTTTTGACATGATAGCATTTTGCCCTGCAAGCAACTGCGCAAACAGTTGTTCATTAGGCCCTGGATTTATTTGTATACTCCCTCCACACAGTAATAAAAACAGCAGGTAGAAGGCGGGGCTCCGAAGAACAAATTTTCGTCTCATTTGTGCTTTTGTCCGGGCAGTTCAGGATCGACGAGAAAATAGTACGGTAAAGAAAGTTTGATGTGGAACTGGCAAAACTAGATACTGCAGCATTAAACAATTAGGGACAGGACCAGTCTGCGTAACCAGAAGAAAACTAGTAAGTGGTCCCGCCATGCCACCAGTTCCCCGCCCAGTAGGTAGAAACGAATATGTAGCCATACATATTCATTTCTACCAATTCCATGCACATTTTTTGTTATATCATTGCCTATAATTTACGTAATGTATGCGAAAATAATATTTTCACCGTACATTTCCAGAGCAGTGCATTCTAGGAAACATACATAAAGGTCTAGCTCAAATAATACAAAAATCACTTAAAATTATGGCGCAATAGATATACTTTGTATTTGAATGCGTACAATAAAGCTACGTATTTTATTTTGCGTGCATTATATATTTCTGTGTTGTCCGACATGAAGTGTGCCTAAAGAAATTTTCTGTAGCATGTACTGCTCCAAATATCTGACTTTATATGTCAGGTGCTTAAGCTGACAGTTTAAAAATACTTCAGATTTATTGTTCATTTTCACAAAAGTCTTCTAAAGGGGAAAGCATCAGCGCCGCTTGTTAAAGTTCAAATAATAATCATACTGATAAAATGTCGTGCTATTAAATTCACTGAACATTTATAATTAGCACAGTCTGGCCATTGGTGCGATTGCAGCATTCGAAATTAAGAAAGAAACAATGCGATAGCACTTTTCTGGAGCTGAAAAAGAACCAGTTTATAAAGCTTGGTACAATCGCAGCGTGTGGTAATCACCATTCCGGAGTGGAACAACCCGGAATAGAAAACTACAGACGTCCCAAAATGTTGCGCCAGTTCTTGTCAACACCTTGAAGCGATCATCGTCTCGTGCCTACTACCTAATGCACGTCAGTATCTTTAAACTGAAACCAAGCTTTCTGGGGTGAACACCGGTTTTTAGCAATCGTCTATGTCATGTCTCCTAGCAATCGCTGTTTATTCATTCTTAGTTATCGCAACCATTCTTCTACAGGGAGCTTTTTTTTAGGAAAAATATACATTTCTCTTCTGTTGGTGCTTAGTTTGCATATTATATGCCAGACTACTGAACGCTCTAGCACGAACCATGTTTTAAATGATGTTATTTTTAAGCATTTTGTTCTCCGAATGTTTATGAGTATTCCTTTAATCTTATTACGAGAATTTGGAGTGTCACGCTATGGAAAAAAAATAATAATTGAAATACGCACAGCTAGGGCTGGTTCAGCTGCTTCAGATATAAATTTCCCCAGATTCCAATATAAACCCTGCATTTCATATGAATGTCGTGCGCTATGCGCTCCATTTCTTCGTTTCAATCTTCTATTAATCGGAGGTCCCCTCGACTGCACAGATATACTCTCGTAGTTGCGCCTCGTCTAGGCAGTGTAACCTGTAGGTAGCCGTGCATCAATGGATTTGCTTTAAATGCATGTGTGATCCGTGTTATCAGTGGAGCTCCCTCCTGAATTTAGAGCAACGCTATCTCTGAAGTCCGGACGCTGTCAGTGCCACGAAGAAGAAATACCGCAATTCCGCAGCGAACTGCAGCCAATTTAGCGGCTCGAAATAAGGCATTTGTGGCCGTGGGTATCCTTGGGCTCTTTTCACGAAGAGGCAAATATAGTGGTTGAGCGTTCGGCATGAACTAAACAGAGAGAGCGAAACGACCTTGCAGAAATTCTTAACAAAACGCGAGTAAAATTCACTGTTGTCTGTTATTTTCCCATGACCTATGGAGTTTAATGCGATAGCGTTAGACACCTCGTCTAGCACAAGATGCTGCCTCGTCGTCGGCGTTGTTTACCGTGAGTGGAAAAGGTAGGAAAAATCTGCAGAGAAGCAACCTAGGGAAACCTGGTCTCATAACCTTGTGCCATCATCATCACAACCTGCCTAAAAGATTGTGAGCAAATTGCCCTCCGTTTTGGCTGGTGGTCAAATAAATTAACGTTTGGACGCATGATCTTGCTCGGAAGTGGAACCTCGATCGCACAAGTCCAACCATTGGTAGCAAAGTCCATTGCGGGGCAGTGGCGCATCACTTAACCTCTTCACCAATGCGGCAGGAGTGGCATGGGGGCTTTAAGGAACCTACGAATTTTAAGTAGAGAATGCTCAGTTTTGCTTATATGAGCATTAACTTATCAGCTATCGCATCATACCGTTAAGTTAGAGCTTAAGTGTTCCCTCTATTTTTGCCACTGTTAATATTTTGAGAAATTCTGCACTTTCATCTCAAGACGTTTTTTGGCACCTGTTAAGCTACTTGGCTGTTGAAACTCCTGGTCAACAACATAGCTATTGCATTCTAACAACCAAGCGCGTTGTTGGAAGCTCATACGTTTTCTGTGGAGTAAAAGACCGCGACGTATTGGTAATAATAAATTTTTGTAATGACAGTACTGCTTGCGTATTTAGTTCGTCGTTAATGGAATCCAATCGGGTGTACATATTTCTTAGCATCTGCAATTCTTCCTGCGAATGCAACATGTCTGCTTATGCATCTGCGTTTTTCGATCGTACCATTTGCGTTAAGAAACAGCATGAATGTTTTTTTTTCGCTGAATGCCGCTAGCGTAAAATTTCTGCCGTTAGGTCACAATACTGCATGAAATGCTTAGCAGAAGCGGCGAAGAAAGTTTCAGTTCAACTCACATTCGAACTGGCCTAGTATTCGAATCGGTCTCACCCAGGCGTTCATGACGAGGCCGCGCCAGAAATATCTGAACCGCGAGGCTGCTTCTTGGAGCTTTTCTTTCTTCACTGGTTCCCGTTTGTTTCCACGAGTCACAATTATGCAGCATTGAGGATTCAGATTATGAAAATTTTATGGCTCGTTAGTCGCGTGGCACCAGAAACCTTGCTTAGAACTTTGAGTGCATGGATGCGCACATTAGAGATAAATTAGAACTATGGTTGACCCTCATTACGGCTTATTCCCTTCCCGTTTTCGTAGAGGGCTACTTCCTCTCTCAGTACAATTTGTTTCCCGTTCCGACTTATTGCGCAGTAACTACAAGCTCCATTAAGGAACGTTAGATAGCTTTGCAGCCAGTATTTTTCTAGTTTCTTTACAGAGAAAATTTAAAGTCTATACACCACGAAGTCACAACCAATTTGTCTGTGCAGACTGCGTGTAAATACCTTCTCAATTTCTCCGATCTCCTTCCTGTTGATATTGTTTTGGGAATTCAATATGTAAGGTTTTGGGAAAGAACGGAGCCGAGTGGTCTAAGCTGTACGTCGTAGAGTTACTAATTATGCGCCGGAATAATTAAGAATGGAGCTAATATTTTCTTGCTCATTGGACCTGTTCAGTCATTATGCTTGTATCTGTAAGATGATCTGCAGTATGAAATTTAAAAAAATATTAATTTACAGTACTTTGAAATACGGCTTCGTATTCCACTGGGGTATTCGTACAATTTTTTTTTTAGATTTTGGAGAATATTATGTAAATAATTTTCAGGATAAAATGTAAACATGTTATCTATAGTGACCATCACGTTCTTGGAAAAGCGTAAATTGCTAACAGCGAAGGGCATTTCTTGGGACTGTTACGTGCACTTTAATTTTAAACTGGTATGCGACAATTCAAGAGCTTATTATACCAGTTCGCATAATCGTGACAAGAGCATAAGCATGTCATATAATGATAAATATTGTCACGGTGTTGGTGACAAGATAGGGACCCGGCAAGAGATAGCTCGGCAGCACGTCCTTTGGTGAGAGAAAACGGCGAACTTCAACTTTCTTCAATCCGCGCGTCAACAGCGTCAACGTCTTTTTGCTTCAGCGCACCTTGACATTTCTCCCCTCTTAAAAAAACACGCGCAGATGAGCGCGCGAACAGAAGCACACACAAGCACACAAGAAATGCTCGAAGTATCGGGGGGGGGGGGGGGGGGTCACCGTGCAAAATACGGCTTCATGCGTAGAACATGGACGATCTCTGGACGGGGTAGTCAACGGCTTCTCTGCTGTGAAAGTGCCGCGTCTGGTAGTACTTCATAATTAACGTTGCTGACGTTCCACAACACTTTATAAAGACCGAAGTAGCGGCAAATGAGTTTTTCGGACAAGCCTCGCCGTCGAACAGGTATACATACCCAAACCTGGTCTCCGGGATTGTAGAAGACTTGTCGGTACCGGAGGTTGTATCGGCGTGAGTTTTATCTTGTTGCTGTGTAATGTGAAGACGTACTAGCTAACGAGCCTGCTCGGCTTCCTGGACAAACTCCTCAGCGTCAGCAGAAAGTTGGTCATCAGTTGCGCACGGGAGCATCGTCTGAACATCTCTGCCATAGAGGAGGCGGAATGGTGTGAAACGGGTCGTCTCTTGAACTGCTGTGTTATAGGCGAATGTCACGTACGGTATCATCATGTCCCAAGTCCTGTGTTGCACATCGACGTACATCGCCAGCATGTCCGCCAGGGTCTCATTAAGACGCTCTGTCAGCCCATTTGCCTGCGGGTGGTAAGCAGTAGTTTTACTGTGGGTCGTACGGCTTAGCTGAAAAATTTCGGCCATCAGCTGAGAATTTAAGGAGGTCCTTCGGTTGGTAATGACATAGGTCGGGGCGCCGTGCCGAAGGATGATCTGTTTCATGAAGAAATCCGCAACCTCGGACGCTGTGCCACGAGGTAAGGCTTTGGCCTCGGCGTTTCGAGTGAGACAGTCTGTGGCAATGATCATGTACCGGTTGCCACCCTAGGACAAAGGGAAAGGTCCGAGAAGGTCCATGCCGATCTGATCGAAAGGAGCACGTGGTGGTGCAATAGGTTGTAAGAACCCCGGAGGCTTGGCGGCCGGGACCTTACTGCGCTGACATTGCGACAGCTCTGCACATAGCGTTTCACAACCGTGGCAAGTTTAGGCCAGTAGAACAGCTGGCGTATTCTATAAAGCGTGCGGGAGTATCCCAAATGGCTAGAGGTTGGTTCGTCATGGCACACAGAAAGTATTTCCGCTTGAAGTGTTGTCGGGACGATGACGAGGTACGCTCGCGAACTGGATCCAGGGTTCTTATAGAGCACGCCTCGTTGCAGGGAAAACGCCGACAGGTGTCGAGAAAAACATTTAGGAACGGTGGCCGACTTTCCTGCCAGATAATCAATGAGGAGTCGTAACACCGGATCGGCGCGCTCTGCTGAGTCGCCCCAAGCAAACTGACGTCATCGTCCGTGTAGGATGTAGCGAGTTCTACAGGCGCACGAAAGAGTGTGTCGGCGTCTTCATGCTTGTGAGTTTGGCACGTTGTTGGTAACTACCACAAACAGCCTCTATCAGAGATGTGAGGTGTGGACCCTTTCCACTTGCATCACCATTGCTCACAGACAAGTTTTAACCAAAATTTATCATCAACGTGAATTTGCATGTTGGACGCTGGAACACCAATATGATACACGGCCCCATGAGCGGTGCTCAATTCCACTGAGGGGAAGATCACTTAAGCAAAAAAAGACAGCTCTTTGAAATAATCAAGACTGTTCTAGACCTATCATCTGATTAGGTTGATAATATAGAAAAACGCATTCAGTGGCTTGCCACTGCGAAACATCAATGACAGCATACCTACAAAAATAACTAAGGTGAAAGGTAATCTACTTAATTAGAGATGAAAAGATTTGAATTCACCAATTTGGGCTCATTTTCCTGAACCTGTTATAACTACCGAAGTTTATGCAATCGCGTATTTAAATTGAGCAAAATACATCATTAATTATCATGCATAGAATTGCCCAGTGTTAGAAACTGCAAAACAGCATGTGTGCGAAAGGAATCGACTGCACATTGTTACATGCATTCAAATATTTACTAATCCGAAATTTTATTTTTGTTGCAGAGTGTGGAGCATCGCTCTTTCTCTCACCGTTGGAATCTGTTGCCAGAATAAATTCTGGTGAACTTAAAGAGAGTCTATTTGCTTGAATGATGTGGTACTTTTACTTAGCTCACCGCTCAACACAATAAAGATAAAATTAATGTATCTTCATGTGTCGTGAAGCGACCATAATTATTGGAATTAAACGAGTAATTACGCAGTAAGAATCAGATTTGACTTCACGCGTTGCACTTCGGGGTGGCCATAGATATGCACGACCACCGAGAAATATCTTTTTTGAGTCTTGACACCGTAATAACTTTTCCTCTGACGGAGAGTAAACTTTACGTCAAATGAATTCATCTCCGCAGAAATTTATGTAGATTACCGACGAATCCTTACGGCTGCATTATGGTGAGTTGTTACGAGAAAATTAAGGATTGATTGAAATTTACTGAACTTCGGAGGATTCATTGCAGCATATTGAAAATTGTTTGCTTGTTTGGGCAGATCCTATCAGGCTGACCTACAGTTTGGTGTATTTTGAATGTAAAAGAAAACATCTTGAGACCGTAAATCACAGTTTCTATTCAAAATTACTGCATGCGGGTCATTTCACTTACACACAGCCTTTCCGTAGAAACCTCGATTTGAATGCGACGAATGAAGGGCACATCACCTCTAGCGAAATCAATCAAACAGGTTCTTTGTCCTGGACCTCTGAATATGCCGCCAAATAAGAACAGCAGAGAAATAAATCATCACAAGCACGTGAAAGGTTAGATCAGACGGTTGAAGCTCAGCTAAGTGTCCATTTTTTAAGGAAAGTGAGGAGACTGTTCTAGAAAAAAACATGCCGCTGTATGCGCAACGTCTCCAAACCATGAGCGTAACAAATCCTTGTATGTACAGGAGCGCTCTCTTAATGCATTCTAAACGAGGTATTATTATGACGAAGTGGCAGTCGAAGACGAAGTGGACTCTCGCGTGAAAGCACGACTGAAGAAGAAGAGGTTAATACAGCTCCCTGTTCGTGTTGGTGCTTCCTGCTAGGAACTATTTATTCTAACCCCCAACGCTTGCAAATAAATGTAAATAGTATTTTCCCGTAACATCCTTGGTGGAGGTAGGGCAAGACGGAACTACGTAGCGGACGATACCTGCCACGGCCGGCAATGGCGGAAGCATCCCCTCAAGACTCGGCAGCATCGGTGTCCTCCGTCGTCCTCACTCACTCTCGTGATCCTGGACCCTTCTCTGGGGACGATGACGCCGTCGTCGAGACTTGGCTTCGCAGGTGTGAACTATGTAGCGCTAACAACCGTTGGGACCAACCTTTTATGCTTGCGAACATATATTGTTACCTTAAGGGCACGGCGTTCAAGTGGTATGATACCAACGAAGAGACACTGACCAGTTGGGCTGAGTGCAAGCAGAAGCTTATCGACCTTTTCGGCAAACCACTCGGCCTGCAGCTTGTCGCTAAAGAGATCTTGCCTGCCGCACCCAGTCATACACGGAGTCCTACGTCTCTTATATTCAAGATGGGCTGTCTCTGTGCTACACAGTGGATACAAAGATGAGCGAGGCTGACAAAGTCGGACATGTGCTCGAGGGCATCGCAGACGACGCCTTCAGTCTGCTCATCTACAAAAACTGCGACAAGATTACCGACAGTATAAAAGAATGCCACCGCTTCGAGGACGCCAAAAGCCGACGGATCAGCCAGCATATCACACGCCTGCACAACACGGCTGCATCTTCCTCCTGCCAAGATCTTTGTTCTCGGAACCAGCCGACCTCACCTGAGAACGCGACCCGTATTGTGCGCCGTGAGCTTGAAGCAATTGGTCCGGCTCCTTTAGCAACTCCTGTGGCCGACCAGCCTTTGGTCCCTCCTCTTATTCAAGCCGTCGTGCGACAGGAAATTGCTAACTTGGGTTTCAACTCAGTCGCCGCTATTCATCCCCCCCAAGTACCCGAAGTCCCTCCTCTTTATCCTGTCCGGCCTGTTTACGCCACTCCTCGACCACGCAATTCCTCCGAGAGGCGTACGTCTGACGACAGGCCCATATGTTTCAATTGTTCCCGTGTCGGACACATCGCCCGTCATTGTCGTAGTCGATGGTACTCCTCCCAGCGGACCCGTTCCTCGACTCCTCCTTCTCGCCCCGACACTGCCCGCTCAAGCTCTTTCTCGCGATCCTTGGACCCGTCAAGCCCCACCACCCACGTCTCGCCGCCCCGCTTCAGCTGCTCACCATCCCCACAGCGCCGCCAGTCCCGTTCGCCACAATGATCATGCGCTACCTCTCCTAGCACCTACGGACGATCACAGGCAGAAAACGAGCTTCTGCAGCATCTAGAGGCGATGCTGTAGTGTCGACCCGGCCCCAAAATCCTCGTTTGGTTCTTCGTGCCCCGCGGAATTTACTGGCCATACAAGTCGATGGAGTTGCCGTCTCTGCTCCGGTTGACATGGGCGCCCACATTACTGTGATGAGTTCCGACCTACGTCGCCGCCTCCGCAAAGTACTGACGCCTCCTCCTACAGCCTTTGTTCGAGTTGCTGATGGCATAACGCCCCCAGTCCTCGGCCTGTGTGCTGCTCGTGTGACGATTTCTGATCGCCAAACCGGCGTGCTCTTCACCGTTCTCAACCACTTCCCTCATGAAATCATACTCGGCCTTGGTTTTCTTAGTGAGTACGTACCCCTTATTGACTATGCTACAAGTGTTGTTGAGTTGGACCTATCGTTCCTCTTAGAACCACCTGCCCCAGCTATGCACCATCTCTGTGCTGCCGAGTTCACCCGCTTACCACCTGCAGCTGCTGCTTACGTTTTGTTTAAATCGGTTCCACTTCTTCCCAACGGCCAGTATGTCAGCAGCGCAAGGACCCATATATGCAAATCATTCTCAAGGGCCTCATCTCTGGAAGCTCGAAGCGCTCCTTGCAGCTCTTCGATGCCGAAAATGGCATTTTCTATCGCCGAAACTTTCCTCCTGACGGGTCCTCACACCTTCTAGTCTTTCCCCAACAGCTGCGCTCTTCTATAATCGCAGAACTCCATGACCTGCCTGCAGCTGGACACCTTGGTGTGGGAAGAACCTACGACCGGATACGGCGCCGCTTCTTTCAGCCTGCCTTATACCGTACAGTCCAGCGTTACGTTACCACTTGCGACCTCTTTCAACGTAGGAAGAAGCCTTCGGCACCACCTCCTGGTCTTCTGCACCCTATAGACGTGCCCATGGAGCCGTTCCGCCGTGTAGGGCTCGACCTTCTTGGACCATTCCCGACCTCGGAATCCGGAAATAGGTGGGTCGCAGTAGCCACCGACTATGCCACTCGGTACGCTATAACCCGTGCATTGCCTACGAGCTGCGCGACCGATGTCGCTGACTTCCTTTTGCACAATCTTATTCTGCAACATGGTGCCCCTCGTCAATCACTCACGGACCGCGGACGCTATTTCATGTCTAGAGGTGTTGACGACATCCTGCGCTCATGTTCAATCAAGCATACGATTTCCACAGCATACAACCCGAAGACGAACGGGCTAACCGAGCGTTTGAACCGGATATTAACAGACGTGTCTATGTAAGTCTCCCCCGACCACAAAGACTTTGATCTCGCCTTGCCCTATGTGACGTTCGCTTACAACACCTCCCGGCATGACACAACTGGTTACTCTCCGTTCTACCTCTAATATGGGAGACACGCCGTCCTGCCTTTAGACACACTTGTCCCATCCGCTGACCGTCCCGTCATCGCCTACGCCCGTGACGCCATTGTTCAAGGTGCACACGCTCGCCAAATCGCCCGTAGTCGGATCGAAGCGTCCCAGCAAGCACAGAAGTCTCTTTACGACAATCGCCATGGCCACGTCACATGTGAACCGATGTCGCTCGTTCTTCTGTGGTCTCCTTCCCGCCGCGTCGGTCTCTCTGAGCAACTTTTTCCCCCCTACCATGGCCCTCATCGTGTGGCGTGTCAGGTCACCGACGTCACGTATGAAGTTGCTACTCATACGCCTGCATCCGCATCAAGTAGACCACCCACCGATATTGTTCACGTCATGCGGCTCAAGCCCTACCACGTCGCTTCTCGGCCATCGGACTAGCGCCTAGATGGCACTCGTGCCGCCGGGAGTCATGTTACGAAGAAGTGGCAGTGGAAGACGAAGCGGCCTCTCGCGTTAAAAGACAAAAAAAGAAGAGGAGGTTAATGCAGCTCCCGGTTCGTGTTGGTGCTCCGTGCTAGAAACTCTTTATTCTAACCCCCAAGACTTGTAAAATAATGTAACGAGTATTTCCCCGTAACAAGATCAAGGACTAGAAAAATCACAGGCAAAATTACATCTTACAATCCATTGCCTCACAGCCATTTAGGAAGAGCCCGGTAGTCCCTATTGCACCGTCAAGGGCCCTTTCTGATGATAGTGACTATGGATTTTTATGGTGCAAGGGCATCTATGACCACAGAGCACCATGGCAATAGGTGTTTTCAAATTCTCATGTTGGGGTCAAACACCCATTTTTCCAAGCATTTCACACCAAATAAGCCGAAGACCAGGCCAGGGGGTAAGCCCCATTGTATTCATTGTATCATCGTTGGGTTCCCGCCGCACTGGGGATCGAACCCCGCACCTCCCGCATGCGATGCCCTTTCTATCCTCAAATATATACATAAATATTAAGTTCAGTGGAAAGCACTATTAACCAGGAAGTATGCACTCTACAAGTATACTGGCACACGATCAGAAATGTTCATAATCAGAAACAGCGCAGACGAGGAAAGAGTACGAAAAAAAATTTGAGCAAATAGTTCAGCTGGCTTTAATGTGTTGATGCCCATAAATTCCCAACTGGCAATTCAGGGATTTACATTCAGAAATCCTTGGACGTCCTCATACCGCTCCTGGGCCAACGGCGCAGCTGTTATGTGATGCGCCGCTGCGCTGATATGGAATGTGGTGCCACCGGTGGCGTTTAAGCGATGCAGGTTGCTGTTCCCGAGCAACCACTCAGGAGCATTCATTAATTTAACTGCACCTGCCTGAGTGAGCAGTTTGCTTAAAATTCGGCGCGCAGGTTGTGATGACGCCACAAGGGCACGTGGCCTAGGTGATCCACATAGATTGCATCTCAGGGGAATTCTAGCTCACAACCCCGACGACGAAGACAACAACGGCTTTATTGCTGCTGGACTTGATTTTGCTGGTGATTCGGGCAACAGCGGCTGCAAAAGCCAACGCGTTCCTAATATGAGCGTCCACCCAACTCACTTCGAGTTATTTGCCAACGACGACTCTAGTAGGGGACTCCGGCAATTCGCGCTGACGCCAAACAGTCTTGATTGGCAGGTATATACGATTATTAAACCTAGCAAGGCAGTATATGCAGTGATATTCCAGGCCACAGAACAGGACAGTAATCCAGCAGAAACATGAAGAATGCGTGACGTATTATTAGCTTGCTCCCTTGACCACAGCCACTGCAGTTCTAATAACAGAAATTCACATAGTCACGCATATTCGTCGTGACACTCTCGACACTGCAAATGCTTTCATCCATTCATTTGTTATCGATCAGCATCTTGTTGCTCAGCCCGTTATTATGTACCTTCTCCTACCTCGTAGTTGCTTTCATTTAGCCGATTTCCCCGAAACAGGTGCGCACCGTCATTATGAATCTGCAGGAAACAAGCCCTGGTCTGGAAACTTCCATTCTTTTCATATCAAGCTAGTATCTTATCTGATTTGCCACGTGTTCTCTCACTTGGTGAACCTAATCTTCAAGACAGGCATCTTCCCTAGCACACTAAGAGCACAAAACACATACTTGTGTTCAAAATGAGGACAAACGCCTAACAACTACGTATCGGCCCATGGCTATTCTTTCCTTCTTTATCACAGTAATTGAAAAATTATCCATTGTTCATCTGAAAAATTTTGTTATCAAATTTAACAACATATCTTCTAATCATTTCGGTTTGCAGTCTTGTTTTTCAACTCAATAGCTTTTATTCTATTAACAGATAAACTTAAATAAGCTATTGATTGCGGTAATTTTCGTGGTTTATTGTAAATCTATCTTTGAAATGCGGTTCATTCAATTTATCACAACATATTTTGTAATGCGTTAAACGCCCTCGGAGTATCTGGTCGTGCACTAACATTTATTCGCAGCTATTTACTTAACCAGACCCAAGCAGTTTGTGTCTGTGGTACTTACTCTGCACTGAAGACTACTAACGTTGGCATTCCTCAGGGTTCCATCTTTCGACCACTTCTTTTTTAATATAGATTAATGACCAGCCATCTTGGCTTACATCTTCTGAGTGTATATTGTCACCGATGAACGGGTGGACCACAAAGTCCAGGTAGAATTATACGGGCGAGGCGTGCAAGACGTCAGGAAGCTCGAGCGAGGAAGATGACAATCCTCGAGCCCCTCGAATGAGCAAAGCATGGCAAGTCCCAGCTGAAGCAGTTCGGCCGCGGTATGCCCCCACTGGATGATTTGGTACTGCGGCATTACTCCCCCTCTCTGAAGGTGCCGCAGCAGTGAAAAGCTGGTAGACAAGGGACGCCGCATGTGTTTGGCGGCTGGTGTAGACACGCCTGAATCGCTAGCAGGCGTGGTACGGCATCATCCGTGCGACATGGACGACATCGGAAGTCGGCCGTCTAGAGGAGCGAACTGTTCCCTGGGGGAGAACTTCATAGTTCTCCTCACTGACTTGGTGGAGTACCTTGCAAGGGCCAAAATTTTGACGCAGAAGCTTTTCGGAGCGCCCACGCATGCGGATTTGGCTCTAAACCCAGACTTGTTCGCTGGGATGGTAACTAACAGCTCCGTGGCGGAGGTTACAGCGGCGAGCGTCGTGGGCTTACTGGTGTCGGATGCGCTCTCTGGCGAGTTGGCGGGCAGCCTCGGCGTGACGAACGAATTGGGCAGCACCCATAACAGATGAGGTACTACTAATCGGAAGCAACATGGCGTCCCAAATGGTTTTAGCTGCGCAACCATGCGCCAAACGAATTGGTGCGGGTGCGCGTCGTTTCTTGTAGTGTTATAGGCAAATGTGACGTAAGAGAGTATGGCGTCCAAGTTCCGGCGGCCGGCGTCAACATACATGAAAATTATGTCCCCGATCGTCTTCTTGAGCCGTTCGATGAGTCCGTTCGTTTGAGGGTGGTAAGCGGTTGTTCTGCGGTGACTTGTGTCGCTAAGGCGTATAACCTCCTGCGCAAGGGCCGATGTGAACGCCCTTCTCCTGTCAGTTACAACGATGGTAGGTGCACCGTGACCGAGCACAATGTTTTGAACGAAACAGTTAAAAATTTCGTAAGCGGTACCTCGAGGGAGAACTTTAGTTTCACAGTACCGGCTGAGGTAGTCGGTGGCGACCACAATGTAGCGGTTACTCAGCGAGGACTCCGGAAATGGGCCTATTAAGTCCATGCCGACTTGGTGGAAGGAGATTTGTGGCGGATCAATCGGCTGCAGTAGTCCGGCTGGCTTAGTCGGCAGCGTCTTGCGACGTTGGCACTCGCGGTTCTGACGTAACGCTGGACAACTGCGGCAACCCTCGGCCAGTGGTAATTTTGGCGTATCCGCGCCAAAGTGCGAGAAAAACCCAGGTGACCAGAAGATGGGTCATCATGGGACGCCTGCAGGACTTCGTTGCGCAAGGCCGCAGGTACGACGAGCAAATAGGCAGCTTCCGTCGGGTTGTATTTTTTCTTATACAGAACGCCATCGCGCAAACAGAATGACAACAGTCCACGTTAGAATACTTACGGGGGGGGGGGGGGGGGGGCTCCGCGCTTCCTTCAAGATACTCAATGAGAGGCTGAAGTTTACTGTCGTCTCTTTGGTGTTGAGTGAGGACGGACACGTAGATGGCGCCGAGAAAAGCAGCATCGGTGTCGGAATCAGCTCGGTTGTCCTCGATAGGAGCACGAGACAGACAGTCGGCATTACTGTGCTTCCTACCGGACTTATAAAAGATGGTGACATCGAACTCTTGAAGACGAAGGCTCCAGCGTGCAAGCAGTTCCGAGGGACCTTTGCGGTTTGCCAGCGAACAGAGCAAATGTTGATGACTGACGACTTTGAAAGACGGCCGTATAAATACGGGCGAAATTTGGTTACTGCTAACACAAATCCCAGGCATTATTTTTCAGAGGTGAAATAGTTCGCCTCCGAGCGTGACAAGGTGCGGCTTGCGTATGCGATGACGCGTTCGACACCATCCTGCCACTGCGCAAGGATTGCACCGGGGCCGATGCTGCTGGCCTCTGTACGCTGTTAAGTTTCGGCTGACTCGTCGAAGTGGTCAAGGATGGGCGTACTTTGGAGAGGAGTGCGGAGGTCTTCGAAGGCCTGTTGTCGCTTCTGGCCCCAGAAGAACGGCTCAGCAACTTTCGTGAGGCGCCGATAATGGGCGCAGGGAACCAGAAAGCGGCGCACACTTCGCTTATCGTTTGGCACGGGAAAAGCAGCAACAGCGGTTCTTTAAATTAAGTTTTTTTTAGGGTGTCGCTTCTTTTCTTTTTTTTTTAGTGGCTTTAAGCCCGGTAAAGCGTTGCTGGTCCGGGCTCCCTCTCTCTTTAATTCATGTTTTTTTATTGTTTCTGAGAGGACCAATAAAAGGGTAAAACGGGGTCAGGGCTGACTCCCTTAGCACTTACGATGTGGCCGAGGAGCTTCAACTCCTGGAAAGCGAAATGAGAATTTTCGGTCTTGAGGGAAAGACCGGCCGAACGAATTGCTGCGAACACAGCGCGCAGGAGCCTCAAGTGTTCTTCGAACATAGCGGAGAAGATGACTACGTCATCCAGGTACACTAGGCAGGACTGCCATGTTGGATCGGCAAGCACGGTGTCCATCATCCGCTGGAAGGTAACAGGAGCCGAGCACAGGCCGAAAGGGAGCACCCGGAATTCGTACAGACCATCCGGTGTAATAAAGGCGGTCTTTTCCCGGTCGCGTTCATCCACCTCGATTTGCCAATAGCCACTGCGTATATCTAATGAAGAGAAGTACGTGGTGTGGCGTGGGCGGTCCAGGGAGTCATCAATGCGTGGCAGAGGATAAACGTCATTGTTGGTGACTTTGTAGAGGTCTGTAATCAACACAGAACCATAGGGTTCCATCTTTCTTTGCCACTAGAACAACAGGCGATGCCCACGGGCTCGTCGACGGCTGTATCACGTCGTCTTAGAGCATTTCTTGAACTTGTCGGCGAATGGCATCCCGTTCCTTTGAAGAGATTCGATAAGGCGGTTGGCATAACGGTCGCTGGTTTGCGTCAACTCTAATGCGGTGCTTTGCGAGCGGAGTCTGCCCAACCTTGGAGGTCGAGGCAAAAGAGTCGCGGAAAGATTAGATAATGCTCTCGAGGCAGCGTTTCTTATTAGACCGAAGGTTCGGGTTCACGTCGGTTTTTATGGGAGTGGTCAGTGCCTCCACAGATGCCGGGATTTCGGACAGCGAGTGTTGTCCCGCGAATTCGCTAAGTTCTTCGAAATACACAATAGCTGTTTTTCCAGGCAAGCACTGAGGCTCAGAACCAAAATTGGTCACCAAAACTGCGGTGCGCCCACTGTTCAGTTAAATAATTCCGGAAGCTACACAGACCTGCCGACCCAAGAGCAGCCATATGTTCGTTTCAGCGATGCCACGAGTGCTGGGGATGTAATCTCATTCTACGATAACAAGCATGCTGGCTTTCTACGGGATCAATACGTGGTCGTCACCGACGTATAACGTAGCCCTGCGTGGCTCGCTATCATCGTCGACAGGACCTTGGGTAGAAAATGACACGATTAGCTCCTGAAGGTTGATAACGGCAGCGTACTCCCGAAGGAAATCTAAACCGTGTATGAGGTCCTTGGAGCAATCAGGTAACACAGCAAAGCAACCAGGGAAAAAACACCACAGATCTGGATTCGCAAAGTGCAGTCACCGATCGGAGTTACCACGTGGCCACTAGCTGTCCTGATCTGCGGCCCAGACTATGGGGTCAGAAGGATCCACAGGGCCGTGGCTAACCGTATGATCATTACAGAAAAGTGGGCGCCTGTATGCCTGATTGCGGTAACGTCGTGGTTGTCGGCGGATACCAGAATTTCGGCGGAAACCTGTCGGTCGCAGCGCGTCGTTGAGATCGTCGTGTCAGGTCGTCGTCGGTCGGAGCGTCGCGGCGAATCGTCAGGTGGAGGCTCTTGACTCGGTCTAGTTGTGGTGACCCTACCCCCGGAGGACGCTGTCCTCAGTTTTCCCGATGCGGGGACGTACTTCTGAACTCGCCAGAAGACTACGTGTGGTCGGCCGAAGAGAACCGCCTTTGGGATGGCGATCGCGACTGGCGTCGCTGCGAGGTCGTTGGCTGCACGTTATCAGCCAGGTACTGCTCGATATCCCGTGGTCGTTCACCATAGCGCGGTCCAGTTGCGTCAGGTGAAAACACCCTTAAACCCAACCTGCGGTAGGGGAAGTGGCGGAGGATGTGGCTGGGCTCCCCGCAGTGGTAACAGAGCGTCCGATTGTAGGGTGTACGCCACACGTGCGCTTTGCTCACGGGGGGCCTGGACTCCTGCGGCATGGAGGGTGCTGTTGCGATTGGGTAATGCAGAGACGGCACAGGAGCGACGGGAGAAAAAGCTCGGATCGCTGGCCCGGGACTCGCCGTCCCACTCACTGAAACCCGCCACTCGGTCAAAGCTGGCCAACCGGTCTTCGACGTCCTCGAACCTGTCCCCGTGGAACAGGGGCAGTGACCGAGGTGTGTGAAGGAGGAATGGCGGGGCAATCCCGGAGTGCCTAATTGTCTGGCTAGCCGCGGTGGATCTCATGGCCCTCATCGGCGCTGTCAGTTGGCCGAACTCCGGTTGTAGGCCTCGCAGACGGCAGCACGCCTTGTGGATGGGTGTTGAGTCCACGCGTGGAGAGCCGGCGTAGAGAGTGTCCTCGTAGTCAGAGTACATGGGACGCTACCCAGATGCTCCACCAAATATGTCACCTATAAACGGTTGAAGCACACAGACCAGGTTTAACTACACGTTCTGGGCGTGCAAGACAGTAGGGAGCTTGAACCAGGAAGATGACAGTACTCTAGCCCCTCGAATGCGCAAGGCATGGCTAGTCCCAGCTAAAACAATTCGGCACTGGTATGATGCCACTGGATGGATTGGTACTGTGGCAATATTATATGCCAATGATACTACCATACTAGCATCTGACAAGTGCATAAAGTGTTTACCACACATGTTTAATGCTGATGCTGCAAACTTAGCAACCTGCTGTCGAAGCAAAATGCTGAGTATTAATGTCTCTAAATCTAGCTTTGACATCTTTTCATCTCCCCATATGACTATTCTTGGATCTCTACATATTTCATTTGACCCACATAGTCAGTGCTTTTGATCATGCGACGTTTCTTGGAGTAAAACTTGACTGCCACTTAAAAATCGACAGGAGACTAAATAGACTAACAAAAAAAACAGCATATGGCGTAAGGGTACCCAATAAGTTACGAAATTAATTTAATTTACAAACGCTCATTTCATTGTACTACGCTTTGATTCATAGTCATTAACTATTATATTTATCCTTGAGAAAACACCTACACAACACACCTATCACCGCCACAGCACATATAGAATCAAGCCATACGCATTGCTACCTTCAATAACTATTTATGCAGGGCTGCACCCTTACTGCAGGCTCATGAAATCTTAGGGGTCTCAATCGTGCTTCATTGTTTTCTTGGCATTCTCATTTTTACGTTCACGAAAGGATCACGTCCCATTCAGATAATTAATAGTATTCAGTTTACTCGACGCAGCATCACTCGCTTTTTGTGCCAAAACAGTTTCCTACTGCCGAAGCCTAGAACTAACTACGATAAATTCACTACACATTTCTCTGCCTCATTTTTGTAGAATTCATTACCATTCAGAATAAATCAATCATCTAAAATTTATATTTTCAAGAGTTGTTTTCATACTTTCTTCCATCGCGATAAACACCTTTTTTCTATATAGCATACGCAGCACTCTATTGAATTGTTTTCATCTATTTATGCATATATGTACATGTACCTTTTTCATGCTTCGTTTACAGTCGCATCATATTAACTTTCTCCGTGTTTTACTAATTACTTTTGAAAATAAGTTTCAATTTTATCCGCTTCTGTTTGTACATAATGATTTTTGGTATGTTTGTAACAGGAAGTTCGTTCCCTGTGCAGCCATTTGCTTTAGGACCTCCTCCTGTATTTATCAAATGTGTGTATGTTCTGGTTGATTGCTTAAAATAAACTGACTAATTCTGAAGGCAAGCTGCGCAACGTACCATGGCGTACTTTTTTTAAAAATAATATTCAGTAGACGTATTTCGCAGAATAAAATGTTATAAATTGGGTATTGAGAAAACAGCCTGGCACCATCAGTAATCCTTATCATAGATGTGCTTCAGTTACATTATCATTTGACTAAAAGATCTGAACGGAAGGGTAAGTGTCTTCTTCCGATACAAGTAGACATACGTTTTAGCACTTCGAATGCTTTCCTCAATACCGTATTGTTATTCTCTTGGGGCACTGTTGAACTTTACTTCAGATTTCTTTTTGATAATTTATAAACATACCGTTCTGATTTGCATTTGTGTTTCCGCGATCATGCTTTGCAGCTGGAACTGTGAGTTTCGTAGCAAAGTAAAGTCATCAAGAAATACACGATTCTGTACATGTTCTTCCTTTGCTTTTATTCTCAACGTCTTCTCAACTAAGGTTTTAGAAACGTATAGAAACATCTGGTGAATAATAATAGGGGGGTTGTGTATCTCTACCGGACACCCTTTATTACTGTTATTTAATCACTATCCCTGTGATGTAGTGAAGTCGACGTGCAGCCGCTATAGTGATTGCTTATAGCTGCGAACTTTGTACGTTTCTTTGAGCTCAAAGCTAAATGTATTTGGCTGTCTTCCTGTGTTGGTGATTGTAGATGCGACCAGATGAACACCTATTTATTGCAACCGTTCGAAAATACATACTTCCACATTATTGGAGATACCTTACATGCTTTGCGCTCTTACTGTCGAAAGTTTTTTCAAGCTTTAATTTTCCATTGCTTGATGTACGTCACACTTGAAACAAAAAAACATCTCCTCTGCATAGAGTTTCTTACTATTAACTAGAGGAAAAGCTGGCGCCCGCCTATCAGAGTTTACATGGAGCTTCCTCAAGACCAGCTGAGCCACCATGGACGCTCTAAGCATCATGGGGCGGAGAGCTACCGACTTCAGAACCACTAATTTTGTTAAAAAGAATAAAAAAACAAACGTTGTTAGATAATCGAGAACGTCCTAACATTCATTATCCTGTCTATAAATTGCAACAAACGAGCAGAGAAGTTTGTAGATATAAAGTTTGCCCAAAATAAGCGATGCCTTGCTCTTCTATTGGGAAAGTATTGCAGACGACAAAAGCCAATATTTCGTGCTTAACAGGCGCTTTTTTAAAAAAAAGATACGTTTTTGAAAAAAAAATGCCGCTTCAACGCTTCAAGAGGTTTTTAATGGCACTTCGGAAACCAGAATCTATTTATTGGCGTCGTGTGCTGTTGCATTCTCGCTACTATGGCTATTGCGCAGAACGCTTGCGGCAAAGTCGTCTGCGCCGTGGACGAAACGGGACTTCTCAGTAGCGCAACTCTGTTTCTGAAATAAAATCGACTTTCCCTCATCAAGTAGCTCATCGAACCATGATGCTTTGAGCGCCCATGGTGGCTCAGGTGCAGCGCCACCAGCTTTCCCTCTATATAACAGTAAGAAACTCCATGCCCTTATGTTGTTTGGTGCCAGTGACTGTTGACTTTCGTGATGAACCTAGGAGGCACATAGGCCACCTAGTTCACTTAGGCTTGTGGCGTTATCAGAACCTACCGACTAGATTGCGAGCAAATTTCGTACCGTGGCCGGTGGCATTTAATTTTGCGATTGGCAGCGAAACGTGGCCCGGGAATAGCAACCTGTTCTCACATGCCCGAATGATGGCACCGCCTGCCATCGCAGGAGTGGCGATTCGCTTATCCTCTGCAACACTCTTACAGGAGGACTCTCAGAGATATATCACTCACAAGTATAGTTATTTATAATGATATTAATGGCACAAATGAGGCTATGAT
This sequence comes from Amblyomma americanum, assembly GCA_030143305.2. Classification (NCBI taxonomy): domain Eukaryota; kingdom Metazoa; phylum Arthropoda; class Arachnida; order Ixodida; family Ixodidae; genus Amblyomma; species Amblyomma americanum. The sequence continues at coordinate 67,959 of JARKHS020030083.1, forward strand.
GCACCAAACACAAGGTTAGACAATGTCAAGCCGAGAACGACGAACTCCGCATATATGGGAATTGTACCATTAACGCTATCGCGTCGTACCCTTAAGGCAGAGCTTATGTGTGCGTACAAGTTTTTTTTTTTTCACTGGTCGATGTGCGGCGATGCTACGGTTCAAACACTGCCAGCGGTAGCCTTGCGGCTTGCAGCATATACCTCCACAATAATAGTTACAAAAACAAGGTGACACAATTTGTGTGGGCAGAGCCACAAAGCAGATACATGAGCCAAGCAACCATTTATTACCGACTGTACTTCACTCAACTCGGACTTCAAGAGCGCAGTTGACATTAACTCGGTTTCGATCTTTCCAAGCCTGGTACTGAAGTCCTCGAACGTTTTGTTGTGCTCAGACAGTTTTTCACTAATTGACTCAAGCTCGCCAAGTATCGCGAATTGCCCGCACTGCAGATATTTTAGCATCTTTACTAATTCAGGATGAAAAAGGTCGTCAGCAGTATCAAAAGGCCCTGGGTTCGTCTCGTCGTCTCCCACACCAAACAGCAAGTTCAGTATAATTCGCGTGATGTCATAAGCAATTTGGCGCAAACAGCGTGGGCTCGGCAGCACTACAATACCCCAAAAACTTTATTTCTTGGCAAAAATGCAATGGCGGTTAGTTACCTGCATCAAAAAGACCGAAGGCCGGTTAGCTGGAGCCATCACTGCGCTGCCGAACCTACTGGAAAGCGCTTCCGGGCGAACTGGCTTTATATCCTATCGGTTGTTACGCTTGCCGCTTGATGAAGGTGAGGCAATCGGATTTCCGGATATGGTGATAAGGGTTGGCCGGGTTTGCTTGAACGGGACGTGTTGTCGCCCCGCAGTGCGCCGGATTCTTCGAAGGGGCACCACGTTCCTGGGAGGCCAAGTCAGCAAGGTAGAAGACACGTTGCCGTTTGGGCTGGCATTGGTACGAGAAGACAGAACTCCGGCCAGACTAACCAAGACTGGCTACCAAGGTAGCGCGCTGAAAAACTGCATCAAGAAGACGAAATTCCAGTTAGATAGAGCCATCACTGAGCTGCCGAACCCACTCTTGCAGACATCCTGCAAGGCTGAGGCTGAAAAGTTAAACTGCCTCTTACTATCAAGCCCAGTTGCTCTGAAAATGGTTTCACGAGAGAGACATTGAACATAACATGTTCTGGTCAGGCTGCGTGGGTGGTAGCCGCAAAGAGAGACGCATTGTATATTCAGGTCCCGATATATATATATATATATAATATATATATATATATATATATATATATATATATATATATATATATATATATATATATATATATATATATATATATATATACATTGCTGTTTTGTGTCCTAAGCACTACGATCTCAGTACTCCTGCATAAGGAAAAATACAGGAGTACTCATCTTAGTGACAAAGCTTAGACTTGCACATATTCTACTACAGACTGTTTTTCTTAATAATTTGGAACTGGAGGCGCCCTCTAGAAGGGAGCAGCCTGGCAGACAGTGCTTGCAGTGGACTGGATCTTGTGGATTTTCAAGGCCAATATACAATTTCACTGCTTACCGACATTCCGATGAGGCTGACGCGTAGCGTCTGCGCCGGTAAGAATATATTATGCGCTAGCATAAGAAGCTGAGCGGGCGGCGTGGTGTTGACGGCGTTATGTCACACCGAACAAATGAAATGATTCTAGAACTTCACAGACGGCCGTCCGATTTGAGAGACAGAGAGCGAGAGAGTGATAAGAACTTTATTTCCGACTTGAGGGTTGGGTGTTAGGACAGGTGGGCCGAGTGTGGTTCCCAGGTGGGGGCGACGTCTTGAGCACATGAGATGCGTGCGGATTGTGGCTTGTTGTCTAGTCTTTCAAACAATTGGATACAACCCTCCGCGGAGGGAGCTGGCAGTAATGCTTGGAGGCGGGGGGGGGGGGGGGGGGTTACCCTCGCAGAATCTTGCCTTGCGCTCGACGAGGTCTGGTTGGGGAGGCGGGTACACGTGTCTTGCCTCCTTGTAGAAGTTGGTGATTTCCGTATAAGACAGGTAACCTCGGCGAGACTGTCCGGGTTCAAGAGGCCGGCTGCCCGGTTGGTTAGGCCTCGGGCAAAACGGTCGACCCCTTCATTCCCAGAGTTTCCCGCGCGCGCAGGTACCCACACTAAGCGTATAGTGCGGTCGAGAGCGCAGACGCGGAAGATGTGTGCGGCAGAGACAAATTGAGTTCGTCGAAAAATTTTAAATGCCGCCTTTAGCGTCACTCAGAATCGTGCGTGCGTTGGGATCTGTGATGGCCAGCGCGACCGCGAACCCTTCAGGAGCGGTGCAGGAGTGTGTGCGCACTATGGTGGCGTTGATGAGGGTGGTGGTTGGCGTGGCTACGTATGCCACGTATGCATTGGAGCCACACGATGCCGCGTCCACGTAGATGGCGTGTTCTTGAGTGGAGAACGTGTCGTCCGGAGCCTAGGCCTTGAGTTGGCGGCGCGTATCGTGGCGGCCGGGCAATATGTTCTTGGCCATGGGTTTGACGATCAACCGACAATAGACTTCCGTCGGAAGGGGAGAAGTGGGGTCGACGTCACCTGTATGGTTGATGTTAACACGGTCGAGAATGTAACGACCGTGTTTGGTGCGAGAATGACGACGTATCTGGGAAGTCTTGTGTGTTTCGATAATCTCTGTGAGGGTGTTGTTTACCCCGAGCTGCAGCAGACGCTGTGTGCTGGCGGACTGGGACAGTCCTATTGCCGCCTTGCGGTTTGAAGCCACGCTAGATCGAACAGTTCCATTTCGCTGGCTGGTGCTTCAAACCACTAGCATGGTCTCGAGCAGGAATTTCACATGAACCGAAACAAGAACGGAAAACGCATTTTTGCCCGGAACCGAGCTGAACCTAAATATTTTTGTCATCTTGAAATCGAACGTGAACCGCAACGATTGAGCTTAACCATTCCTAACATCTTCAGTACTCGGTTTTTCTCCACTTTTGGTGACTGAGGCATAGTGTTTTTTCAGACAAAGTAATAGGTCTAGCAGCACAGGTTAAGTTATCGAGAGTTGGCTGGACACTGCGAAAATGGTAACCTACCTACGAGCACAAAACAAAGTGAACACCAGTTAAGATGGATCCTGAGGCTTTTATCAACGTTTCGGCAGTAGCACTTGCGTTCGTCTGGTTTGTTTTCTGCTGTCAGGAAGTCCCCCTCCCCTCCCGCTCTGTGTGCCCTCTTCTTAATACGAATACTACGTACGGGATAACAGAAATGAAAAAAAGAGGTACCTATGCAAGAAACTTCGTTCGCCATTAATAAGCATTTGTTACAGCTGAAGCCTTTTACAGCAGACAATTGGCAAGCTTTTACTTTATCAAAGGCTCCCTTTTTCACCTGTATGCGAAAATTTTGTTCTAACACTTACAAACGTTCGAACTCAAAAGCACCCCGTGCGAGCACGCCTCTTTCATCTGCACCGTGTACTGCCCATTTGTGAAACATACATGCAACCATCAAGCCATGTTGTTAAAATTTACTTTCGTGGGGATTCGCTGTCACGTAAGACATCAACAAAGTAATGGCTGTAGAAAACGGGCAGTTTTTTTTTTAGAGAATCCTGAAATGGTTGCGGGGAATGAAAATATGCGCACAAGGGCAAGTTCAGGGCAGCATAGTGACGCACGAAGAGAATATTAAAATAATCAAAGCCAGTTCTCTCCACCCATCAAACATACATCACTAGAAAAGCGCAGCTGGCGGTTAGTTTTCTTCCGAACATTAAGCGGGCCAGTACTCTTTCAAGCGTTTATACAGTGAATTCATGCTCAATCAATTTTTTGTGGCTGGTACGCGACACAGTGAATTTGACCCAATTCTCATATGATTTTTTTCTAATTACGCACTCAGTGCACCCCAAATTACCCTTTGATTTCCTTTGAGGTTCTCTGAAGTATCAAGAGCGACGACCATGTAACGTTAGAAGAGAGCACATATGTTCACATCCGCAGTGAGGTGGCATTGCATCCACAGAGACGGTTTTTCGCATTAGCAGGCTGTCTTTATTGTTTGCACGTGTTATGGTGAATGTTTGCACGTGTTATGCTTAACGGGATCCAGAACTTGACAAATTCGGTGGCCATTTTTCTTTTTTTTCTATGAAGGCGGGCTTTTACTCCCGAAAACTGGCAGGCCTAACAAATAGTGGTGGGTGCCTTAGCACCAGCTTTAGCACCCATTACATAACTTCCCAAGAAGTTCACAGAAGGCGACTTCTAAAGCGTCTGCGTGAAATGCCGCATATAGGTGTTTAAAATTGACGTCTTGGTCGCGACCAACATGGCTGCCGCCGTGGCAATGTGGAGGAGTTTTTTGTTAGGACGCATCTTGCCGGTAAGCCGCCGCGGTGGCTGAGTGATTTTAGCGCTCGGCTGCTGACCCGAAAGACACGGGTTCGATCCCGGCCGCGGAGGTCGAATTTCGATGGAGGCGAAATTCTAGAGGCCCATGTACTGTGCGACGTCAGAGC